>JAUMHH010205308.1:7686-28393 GCA_032359455.1 Chlamys rubida
TTGACCAGCAGATCAGTATTATGTGGGGATGCATCTGTTGACCAGCAGATCAGTATTATGTGGGGATGCATCTGTTGACCAGCAGATCAGTATTATGTGAGGATGCATCTGTTGACCAGCAGATCAGTATTATGTGGGGATGCATCTGTTGACCAGCAGATCAGTATTATGTGGGGATGCATCTGTTGGCCAGCAGAATATGTTCTTAATGTGTGCCAGGTTTTTGAAGGCAGGTATGTCATGTTTGTCTGCAGATTATGTCCCCAGTGAGTGCCAGGTTTTTATAGACAGGTATGTTCTATTCTTCAGCAGATTACTGTATGTCCCCAATACATGTCGGGTTATTATAGACAGGTATATCCTGTTCGTCAGCAAATTATATCCCCAGTGAGTGCCAGGTTTTTATAGACAGGTATGTTCTATTCTTCAGCAGATTACTGTATATCCCCAATACATGCCAGGTTTTTATAGACAGGTATATCCTGTTCGTCAGCAGATTATATCCCCAGTGTGTGCCATGTTTTTATAGACAGGTATGTCATGTTCGCCAGGAGATCATACCTGAGTATGCCAGGTTTGACTGGACAGCTGTGTCCTGTCCCCAGTGTCTGCCAGATTTTTGTGTAAAGAGCCTCATACCATTCTTGTTCGCGTGTGATTGATGTGTTGAAGGAACGACTAACCCCTTCGTGTCTTTGTTGCTATTCCTTCATTTTAAATGTTGTCTTCTCTTTTCACATTTGGAAGAGTAATACTTTGCTG
This sequence comes from Chlamys rubida, assembly GCA_032359455.1. Classification (NCBI taxonomy): domain Eukaryota; kingdom Metazoa; phylum Mollusca; class Bivalvia; order Pectinida; family Pectinidae; genus Chlamys; species Chlamys rubida. The sequence goes on from JAUMHH010205308.1 coordinate 8,449, forward strand.
TTGTGTGTTTATGCTGTAATATGTTTAGTCATGCTGTTTTGTCGTTGGTGTACATTCTGTGATGTTGTAATCTGCGTGCATTCTAAATTTGATCTCGCCCACTGTGTGTTAACGTAGTGCAACACACAAGCATTCTGTCCCTGTATATATTGAGGTATTGTTATATTTTAGTTCCTGTTTGCTGACCCTGTGTTGACGCTATGGTGTATTTTGTTAATTCATACTGACTCTTTGATACATTATATTTTATCTTTGTTTGTCAGTAACGTGATATATTGTATCCTTGTTTGTTTTCACTATGATATATTTTGTCTATGTGTGTTGACACTGTAATATGTTTTGTCCTGGTGTGTTGGTACCGTGATCTATTTTGTCCTAGTGTGTTGACACTGTGATATATTTTGTCCTAGTGTGATGACACTGTGATATATTTTGTCATAGTGTGTTGGCACCGTTATATATTTTGTCCTAGTGTGTTGACACTGTAATATATTTTGTCCTAGTGTGTTGACACTGTGATATATTTTGTCCTAGTGTGTTGACACTGTAATATGTTTTGTCCTGGTGTGTTGACACTGTGATATATTTTGTCCTAGTGTACTGTGATATATTTTGTCCTAGTGTATTGGCACTGTGATATATATTTTGTCCTAGTGTGTTGGCACTGTGATATATATTTTGTCCTAGTGTATTGGCACTGTGATATATATTTTGTCCTAGTGTGTTGGCACCGTGATAGATATTTTGTCCTAGTGTGTTGGCACCGTGATATATTTTGTCATTATAATAGCGTATTGACACTGTAATATGTTTTGTCCTAGTGTGTTGGCACTGTGATAGATTTTGTCCTGGTGTGTTGGCACTGTGATATATTTTGTCCTGGTGTGTTGGCACTGTGATCTATTTTGTCCTGGTGTGTTGGCACTGTGATATATTTTGTTCTAGTGTGTTGGCACCTTGATATATTTTGTCATAGTGTGTTGGCACTGTGATATATTTTGTCCTAGTGTGTTGACACTGTAAGATGTTTTGTCCTGGTGTGTTGGCACTGTGATATATTTTGTCCTAGTGTGTTGGCACTGTGATATATTTTGTCCTAGTGTGTTGGCACTGTGATATATTGTGTCCTAGTGTGTTGGCACTGTGATATATTTTGTCCTAGTGTGTTGACACTGTGATATTGTTTGCCCTTGTTTTCTGTCACTATGATATATGTTTGCTTGTTGAGTGTCACTATAATATAGTTCTCCTTGTGTGTTAGCACTGTGATATATTTTGTCCTTGTGTGTTGTCACCGTTGTATAATTTGTTCTGTGTTTTCACTATGATTTATTTTGTCTTTGTGTGTTGTCACTATGATAAAGTTTGCCGTTGTTTGTTGTCATCATGCTATAGCTTGTCATTGTTGTCCCTATGACATACTTTGTCCTTGTGTGTTTACGCTTTTGTTTACTTTGTTCTATTCTACTCAATTATATCACGCTATATTGCTTTAGTCACTATTCATTAGTAAATAGGGGTACATGTATTTTCCCTGTAATAGGAAATGATGACAACGAAGTATCGGGATTGTTTTGACATCGCAAATAAATGATGGTAAATGTTTAATAACCCCGAGGTATAGCTAACGGCGTTAGATATATGGGAGATAGATATTCAGTCCTTGTTGATTAAATTACTCCAAAATCGAAATGTTATTTCATGTAAATTAGATTACAGGCTCTTTGACTCTTTTCCTGATTTAATTTGGGTTGAATTGAGACATGGCATACACAGGAGTACGGATACAATATTAACAAGGCAAGGCGCCGATATGGAAGCTGATATAACTTTGATAAGACAAGTAGTCTACAATGTACGTGAAGACCGACATAATTTTTCCTGAGGAAAATATCCAAACGTATACAGAAATAAACTATACAGACCGTACAAATGTAAACAGATCCCATACTGCATAAGGAAGATGTTTACATAATTACAGGGAGAATCTGAGCAAGGTGTCCCCTAAGCCAGATACAATATTGCTTAGCTCTTTCCGTACCGTTGTCGTGTACACGACAACAATATGTCATCCTCAAAAATCATTTGCCATATCATCCCCGTAGTAGTGTATACACGACAAGAGTCTTTGGTGTTACCTGCCTTATGTTTAGCTTGTTATAGCACATTCAAATCGCGTAATCCAATTAATTGTCACTAAAAACAGCACCCATTAGTTAGCAAGAAATATTTTTATAGGTGCAGAGTACACATTTGTCCTATTGTTTTCGAATTTGCCGCAAGATATCTGCGTTTGGTGGTCACCAATATAAACAACATCGCGGCGACATATTTCGATACGAACAGTCGTAAATTCATCACCAAATATTTATTGAGACTTATGAAAGTAAATATGAATAGTTCAATATAAGTCTAGATAAAAGCTACTTGAATTTAGAAAAACTTAACGACTTCATTACAACACAAGGAATCGTATCGTTTGTTGCCGCACAAATGTCGATTTTTCAGACATTATCAGTTGCCAGTTAGTCATAATGCTGCAAAAATGGAGATGTATATATCTATGAATAAGAACAATAACAACATTTGTTCACTTTTACCTGTTTATTTTTTTGCAGCAGTTGCACCTTGTCTAAAAATTACATTAATAACCCGCCATTTTGTTATATATTCGGGGGCGAGTCTAGTATGGACATCCGGTACGAATCCGGACCGGAGTTGCGGTACGAAAAGAGTGTTAAGGAAGGTGCCCCTATATAAACTGTTGCTTAGGGAAGTTTTCCATATAAAAACAGATAAAATATTTCTTCGGGAAGGTGTCCCTATATAAACAGACATATTATTTCGTAGGGAAGTTGTTCCTATAAAAACAGATAAAATATAACGTAGGCCCCTATATCAGCTGTTGCTTAGGGAAGGTGTCTCTATAGACAGATACATTATTGCTTAAGGAAGGTGTCTCAATATAAAGAGATAAATTATTGCGTAGGGAATGTGTCCCTATCAAAACAGATAAATCATTGCTTAGGGAAGGTGTTTCAATATAAACAGATAAATTGTCACTTAGAGAAGGTGTCCCTATAAAAACAGATAGATATTGCTTAAGGAAGTTGTCCCTATAAAAACAGATAGATATTGCTTAAGGAAGTTGTCCCTATAAAAACAGATAGATATTGCTTAAGGAAGGTGTCCCTATAAAAACAGATAGATATTGCTTAAGGAAGTTGTCCCTATAAAAACAGATAAATATTGCTTAAGGAAGGTGTCCCTATAAAAACAGATAAATATTGCTTCAGGAAGTTGTCCCTATTAAAACAGATAAATATTGCTTAAGGAAGTTGTCCCTATTAAAACAGATAGATATTGCTTAAGGAAGTTGTCCCTATTAAAACAGATAGATATTGCTTAAGGAAGTTGTCCCTATTAAAACAGATAAATATTGCTTAGGGAAGGTGTACTGATATAAACAGATAAATTATTGCTTTGTCCAACATCAACAGTGTAATAATTAGGATTGTTTTGTTGGTCATTCAATCGATGAATCCATATTGTTCATTGTTATATAAAATAATAAACAAGTTTTCTTATTATTCCAACAACGTGAACGCTTATTGTAATAATTGTTTTAAAAAATAGGCTTTGCAATTAAACTTCACTTGTCACTTTAAGATAGCATTACAACACTAACGTAAAGAACGCGCCTGGAAAAGGGCCTTGACACTACAGCAATTAAAACGAAAACAGCAATCCATGCTGCTTCAAGGAATAGCATTTTAGAATACTGCATATGATAAGGTGTAAAATGAAATATTTTGCATTATTTCCATATTTTCCATTGAGACTATTAAATTGAACAATCAAATACTGTATTCGTTTTTTCCGTTCCCTTTTCTTCTTCTCCGACTAAAATGCTAAGTGATGGTAGATGGACTGTATGTACCTGAATGTCTGCTCGTGAGTGACTCTTGTGGATTACCACGGTGGTATAAAGCATATCTTGGTGATGTTGATCTGCTCGTTGTGAATCTTTTCAAACCTTGTCATCCAATCTAGTTTCTTCCTAACATTAAGTGTAGTCTATTTAAGGGTTTGGATCATATCGGTAACGTTAGCAGATGACGTAAAGCGTTGAGCATGTATTGTAGCGGTCCTTGCTCTTCACTTAACCCTTGTACTTCAGGAGCACGACTCTTTATGCATATAACTACCTTAAACTGATATTTACACCCTCTCACCAACACACACACACACACACCACCACCACCACCACCACCACCAAGAAACTACGGTACTAAATAAAAGATCTAAATAACTAAAGAATAACTATATAAAGTTTTTAATTAATTTACAAATCCCCTTTACAATTTCTGTTTATGAAAGACCTACAAGTGGCACAATATAATAATAATGTTATCTTAAAGCGACAATTTAAGTTTAATCAAGCTTAATGTTTTCGAACAATTATTAAGTAAGCGATCCAGTGCGTTTCAGTAATTCGAAAATTGTTTATTATGTTAGACAAGGAAAATAGAGGTTGTAAACTGAATTTGTAATGTTAGATATATTTCAAAACCAGGTTTTACGACAAAAAGATGCATCAGCTTGACTCGGCTCGATACCTCGGCCAATCTGAAGGTTGAGCGTGAAAAAGACAAATTTGATCTCCAAACATGAAATGAGCACTGACAGAAAATGGTATGATATAGAAAACATCTCAATCTCAGTCTGGTGTAAAGATGGATGTGTGTTAGCGCTACTGTTATATAACTCAGTAAGATAACTAACCTTCCCTCCTCTCCCGTTTCTCAAGTATTTTATCACATATGTTACGTTCATGGTTTACTGACTACAGTCAAGGACAGAAAGCCCATAAACTGAGTTATAGAAAGTTATAATGTCACAGTTAGGTATAGTAACCTACCACGCAAGAGAGACAAAAATCGATCTAGTATACTACATGTAAATAAGATCTTCAGAACGACTGGTGTGCACCCACGTATTCATTGCAAGAGAATATGAGATAAAATAAAAAACAAATCTGTTATAAATGGATGCTACTTTGTTTAAATCAATAATTTCATATTGCCTTTGAATCATCAACAATGCACAATTCCAAGCGCAAGACTTCGGGGGACAGAAATTAAATTTCGTCTGGAAAGTGGGTGATGAGGAGCATATCAAAATAAAGCAATCTATGAAGGCATGTGTAGGTATAGTACTTGTAGCGTCAATAAAGAATATCCTAGAAAATTGAAAATTCAAGATGCTAGCGAAAATATCGTGTATTATATTCCTTTTTCCTATTGCAACATTTTAATCATTTAAGCACTCTCTTCGTATTTTCCTCCTTCATCATTTTCTCCTTCGATTAACATACTGATGGTAGATGATAGATGGTATCTTGAATGACTGGTACGTGTTTTTTGTGGATTACCTTCTTTAGGTGTTATGCAATATTTCTTAGTATATATATATATAATATTCATCCTTACTACTTTCCTCATGACATCAACCGGAGTCAATTGAAGCTTTTAAAGCATATCAGTATCGAGTGCAGATGACATGTAATCATTGCGCATTTAGTGTAACGAACATCCCTCGCGTAACTCTTTTACACAGAGATCTCGACTATTATGCAACTATCCGTTATTTACGTTTACCGTTGTTTAAACAATGTAAGTTAAACAATACAATAACAATTACCTCAGACTCCTCAGACACTCTCCCAACGCTCTCATAATATGTAGAATAACATTAGATCTATGTCTGAGCCCTGGGTATTACAAAATATATACTAGTAAAGTAGCAACACTGTATGACATGTATAGCTATCACAATATATAGATCTAGAAATACTTCATTAACTATAGGTTGCAATCTTATGTTGTCAACAACGAAAAACCAATAAGCTTATCTACGTTAAACTCCTTTCAAAAATGTCAATGTTCTTGAAATATCAATTCACGTATCCTACCATTGAAGAGTTGCGTCCCATATCCTTACATGTACAATATAAACATAATAACAGACTACAGCAACATAACCTGACAGACCGAAACATAACCTGACAGACCGAAACATCACCTGACAGACCGAAACATAACCCAACAGACCGAAACATAACCTGACAGACCGAAACATAACCTGACAGGCCGAAACATAACCTGACAGACCGAAACATAACCTGATAGGCCGAAACATAACCTGACAGAAAGGCCTAAACATAACCTGACAGAAAGGCCAAAACATAACCTGAACGAAGGGCCGAAACATAACCTGACAGACCGAAACATAACCCGAAAGAAAGGCCGAAACATAACCAGATTATGTTTTAGCCTTTCTGTCAGGTTATGTTTTGGCCTTTTTGTCAGATTATGTTTTGGTTTTTCAGGTAATGTTTTGGCCTTTCTGTAAGGTTATCATTCGGCCTGTCAGGTTATGTTTCGGTCTTTCTTGCAATATGCCTTTACGATTACGTGCACACACTACATTTTAAGGAGAGGTTGATTCCGTGATTATGCTCAGAATAGTTTCGGCGTACTGTAGAGATGAGTTTTAGATAAGTTGAAACACTTGACAACAGCACAACCTACCACATTACTCATAGCACCAGCACTGATCACCTTGTCCAGGATGATATATAGTGCAATTTCTCACAACGTGAACGATCGATAAAAACACAAACTATATTTCTATTTATTTGTGGTTTAGTACAAACTTTTCGACTAAAAGAGGATCTACATGACGTTAAGTAAAACATGCTAAGAACATGACAGCCACGTATACTACATGACAGCCACGTATACTACATGACAGCCACGTATACTACATGACAGCCACGTACACTACATGACAGCCACGTACACTACATGACAGCCACGTATACTACATGACAGCCACGTATACTACATGACAGCCACGTATACTACATGACAGCCACGTATACTACATGGCTGTTTCACGAGAGAACAGTCCGCTTGCTCACTTCGCGACAGCACAATCACAGGACGGCTGTTTATAGAAGTGGCATACTATTCCTTAAATGTATCTAACATAAAGTTTAGAATTATTTAAACATAAAGTTTAGAATTATTTAGCTTAAAGTGAAGAATCATTTAAACATAAAGTTTAGAATTATTAAACATAAAGTTTAGAATTATTTAGCTTAAAGTGAAGAATCATTTAAACATAAAATTTCGAATTATTAAGGGTAAAGTTAAGAACTATTTAACATAAAGTTTAGAATTATAGAGCATTAAATTTAGAACTATCTCGCATAAAGTTTAGGCCTCTCTAGCATAAATTTGGAACTATTAAGCGTACATTTTAAAACTATTTAGCTGTAAGTTAAGAACTACCTAGCGCAAACTTTATAACTATTTAGCATAAAGTTTATAACTATTTAGCATGGAGTTTATAACTATTAAGCATTACTTTTAGAACTATCTAGCTTTAAGTGTAGAACTAACAAGCACACAGTTTAGAACTATGTAGCATAAAGCATAAAACTTACTAGCATAACGTTTACAACTATCTGGTGTAAAAATTAAATTAACATATTGTTGATTCGTTAACATGAGGAAAGTTAAAACTATTGCTAAAAAGTATGTTCCAGTCTTTCTACTTATACAGTGCGCATAGCAAAGCGACGTCATGAGTAGATACGAGACGTCCAGACATGTTCCTCCGTTGACTTTTATTGGACGCGAAACTCTTTGTTATTTATTGTTTACGAAGCAGTGTGGCAATATATATTATTGACATAGAAGATTGGTACACTTATTTCTGCATATGACCCCAAAATACACAATTACGTATATGGTACAACCGTATCACAGTCATTGAAGAGCAAACAATACAGCAAGGCTTTTGTATATGAATTGTAGAAAACGACGAGCACACCTCAGATAGAAACAAGAAATACCTTATTAAATGCACCGGGCCTGAATGGTTTCATTAATTAGATTTAATTAGATTTGAAGTTTTAAATAAAGTGTGCGAACAAACCACCGAAATGCACATGTGAACAGTTGAACAATGTTAAGTTGACCGGTGCTGTGCCCTTTAAATAATATAACATAGAGGCTAAAAACTGTAAAAAGTAATATTGATAGTCCGTTAATTGCATATAGATCAGAATTAATAAAGGGCATTTCTATGAACTTTTAAAATAAAGTCAGTCAGAGTTTTGCAGTTACGAATGATCACGTTCTGACTATGTTAGCAACACAACTGTAAAAGGTACATGACGGTACCTGTCTTTTCGGGGCTACTTCATTCATGTTGAAATTAGCAATGAATAACAGGCAGTGATATGCAATGCAACACGTACAAACCGCGAGTACCAGGTAGCCTATGGCATCAATTCAAAATACAAATCGAAATGACTTTCTGAAAATGGACTTTGTTTCGTTATTTCTAATAACTCTCTTTATGCTCAAATGATTTATGGTGCATTAAAACAAACAGACGATGGTAATAAATCTAGGGGATTTTTCGCGAAGATCAATACCCTCGCTTATTGGTTTTATATTCCAACTAAGCAGGTTTGATCCATAACCCCAGCAACAGAGACAAATGAGGTGGCAGAAAGCCCGTTTAAAATCCAAGATAACTGGAAAAGAATATGCAGTATCCGCTCCAAATATAATATCGGTGCTCATAAAAAGACGGATCTGACAAAGAGTTATTGCATCTCATCATATACAGAAGTAATATAACTCCTTCAGATATCGTTTTTAGGACAAATTCTCTATATTGAAATTCATTGTGTATTTCTGTTGACACTTTTAGTAGGGATGATTAGTTTGAAGGCGTGATTGCTAGCTGTTTTCTTTATATCACCACCTGCGTCAAGGAGCAGGAATGGTAGAAAGATATCAAATTACGTCATCCTCCAGCCCCGATTAACTTCTCCCTAGGCTGCATGGCGAGGACTCTCCAGTCTAAAGCCATTATGTTGAGATCAATTTTCCTAAAGTCCATACGTACATATCAAAATAGCAGGTGTTAAAAAGAATTGTTATCAGATAGGATTCTGAACTTATTTCTATTTGTTGAAATAGATCTTATCAATGTAAATTACTACAACATATACCGTATCATCAAACCAACATCCAAGCAGAAGGTTCCCACTTCACAACTATGGCGAGGCAATTTAACATTTAACACCGAAATATCTCTATTAATTAAGGAGATATGTTATGAGATATACCTATAACAAAAGATTTATTTTTCATTCAATTTGAGATAAATTTAATTCATTTAAAGACATTTCTGTCACTTTTGAGACCCCTCTTTGTGAATTTAATGCTACCATTCGACAACATCAGTAACAGCAGAATACCAATTGTCATCATAATTGTCATTACTAGTCGTGTCAATCTAAAATAATTCCATGGCAGAAATATGCCGCAATCTGTCCTAACGTATAAGTAACGTCTTACATGGATGTATCGATACTGTCCATATGATAATCACGTTACGTCACAATTAACTGTGTATAAGTGTAATATTTACATTTGCTCGGCGTCCTTAATTGTGTAATGCATTGCGAAGGCAATGTTGTTATGAAACTATAGCAACATATGCTAGTGTAACGACATCAGTCTCTATTGTGACGTCATCAATTTCATTGTTGTCAAGACTAAATCTGCTGTGCAAAGAACTGGGCTACCGGGCTTTATGTAAGTTTATCAGCAATAGAATTGTGTGTTATAGGACCATACGAATATTTGCTAAAACATTCATTGCTTAATTGGCCATTGATAACTATACACATAGATAACTATATGCACAGATGACATTGAATGGTTTCCCGTTGAAAACCATACAGTATATATTTCACGAAAACAATCGCTTATTCTATGCATCTGAAACTGAAAATCTGCGGCATTGAATGCAGTAAAAGTATATAACATTCTGATTGGTCAATATAAGATCAATATACTGGACCTATATCTTATACCATATGATGAAACACATTTCGTAAATATCTACTGCAGTCAATAGATAAGATTTTATCACATTGCTTTTCACTGCTAAAAATGTAATAAAGTATTAAACATGTTGTGATAGGTGTCCGTGTAAATGATGTCCTGATGACTACCGAATTGACACTCAATCGCGAACGGGGATTAAACGTGGTAAGTGTAGAAAGTGTAGAGTGAAAGGGAACGCGGAATATACATCAGACCTGGAATGTGACTTATCCCTTTAGTAATGTTGTTAAACAAAATATACAAATGAAATGATAACTGACAATAACAAGAGAGCTCGGAAGTGTGAACAAAACTGTAATTTGAACTAAAAGCGATAAATTTAAAGCAAAATGTGAACAGGGCAAACAGTTACATGTAGACCATTAAAAAGTAAAAAGAGAATGAGAACAGGTGATGATTTGGGTATATTTAACTTTGTAAGTTGCCGTTGCATGTGATATAGTTAGGGTTAGGGTTAGGTATCTAAACGTTGTAGTACATTCTGCCCTTATGTTTTGACCCTTGGATAAATTTGATCTTTGCGTATTTACGTTGTGATATATGTTTTTTAACTTTTTTTTTATTTTGACCTTATGTATTGACGATTGGGTCTAATTTGTCTTTGCTTGTTGAAACTTTGGTGGGTTGTTTTCATTGTGTGTTAACGTTGTAGTTTATTCTGTGTTTATGTGACGTTGGGGTTTAATTTGTCTATGTATGTTAAAGTTTTAGTATATTTTGTCCTTAAGTGTTAACATTATTTATTTTTTGACCTTATGTATTGACGTTGGGGACTAATTTGTCCCAGCGAGTTGATGTTTTGGTATATGTTGTGCTTGTTGATGATGTTGTAGTCTATTTTGTCCTCGTGTTTAACCTGTGATATATCTCATCCTGGTGTGTTGTTGTTGTGGTGGTACATTTAGTCCTCCTGTTCCTACGTTGTGTTATAATTTGTCTTTATGTGTTGACGTGGTATATTTCATCCGTGCGTGTCGACGATGTAGTATATTTTGCCCCTGTGTGTTGACCTTGTGGTGCATTTTGCAATATGTTGACCGTGTGGTATATTTTGTCCTGGCGTGTTTACGGTGATATATATTTAGTCCCTGTATATTGACGTAGTCGTATATCATGCGTTTGCGTGCTACGACTCTGGAGTATTTTGTTTTCTATTTAGGTACTGGGAATTATGATATATTCACAGTGTGATGTGTATTAACGCTATTCACAGAGTTATTGATCGGTCCCTGTCATTGATGGTTACATAGTAAATTTGTAAATGTGACGTACTCTAAGAGAACCCATAGTATTTGGCACCTAAATGTTATATCCTGAGAATGTTCCTCCGGAGACTCCACCAAATTGTACACGGAGACGTCAATACGGAAACAAATACCAATCCATACAGAAATCGTGTAACAGCCAAACTAGTGTCTGTAGTTTTAAATCCTAGGCACGGATGAAAGTCGCTGATTAGTTGTCACTGTGGATTGAGTTAGAGAAGATATTTTTATTTGGTTGACATTTCCCTCGATTCTTGTCACAAATGACTGACACAGGGACATGTATTTAAGATTCAATTTATTTTTTAACGTAAAACATCTTGATTAAATTACTTTTCCCTCCCAATTTCTGTCCCTCAGAACAACAGGTATCGTTACGATTACTGCTGCCTGTTTGGGAGGAATGCTTGAGATGGATATAATATGCTAACTCACTTTACACCAGTAAAGTAAAGCCTAACATCACTAGCAAGTAGTTTAACAATAACAGTAAGGATAAGTTCACATCGATAGTTAGAAAAGTTTTATATTTTACGAGTGAGGGAAGCCTATCACTCATAACAACTCCAGTGTTTCATTTCAGTAATACCGGAAGGCACTTATCTAAACAAAAATACAAAATATAACATTTCACAAGTGAAGGTAAGTCTTATATCCATAGCTACACAATTACAATATTTTACTTGTAAAGGTAGGCATCACACAAACAGTTACAAAAGTATTACATTTCAATAGTAAAGAAGTCTCTCAATTTCAACATATTTTATTGACAAAAGAAGTCAACAGGATTGGACATCAGGCATTGCCTATATAAGTCCTCTCCTTACAGCTATATCCAGTGGTGAACACATTGTTTACATATATTAAAGACATTTACATTATAGATACACAGAATGGAAGTAACTCCTCTAAAGCAGATTATATAATGGTGATTAAAGATAGTTACCCTTATGATTAAGGACTAGTAATAAACAAAGATATACTTAGCTTATCTATAGCTAAACTTTATTTTAATACTATGGAAATATTCAAAACATATATTTGGTAGATTTGGCTTTATCTCCCCAAAAGATACAGGCCATACAAAGTCCATATGTCACACATTGTCCATCCATTAACGAAGTTCAAAAGCCAATTCCAGCAAATAGAAATTTAGTTTACTGGTAGGGTCACACCAACTCTAGGACATATTATGACTGTTTGTACAGTTTCAAAAGCAAGAGTTACTTCATGTAGCTAGTATGGTTATACCCAATCTGTGGAATCTATTTTATTTTACAATCTAAAGAAGTCTCTCATCCATATGTACTACTGTATTATATATAACTAGTAAAAGTATACTTACAAATATACCTTGATAGCTTCAAAAAGTATTACATTTTACAGAAGATGTAGGTATACACCAATACCTACAAAGTATTGAGTATTAGTAAAATCCCACTTAACATCCACATCTACAAAAGTATACGTTTATTCGAGTAATCGTAAGTCTGAACTCCTAGCTAAAAGTATTGCATTTGCTAGTAAAGGAAGTCTTTGCTTCTATAGCTAGAAAAGTGTGACGTGTTCCTAGTAAAGGTATACTTCCTCAAACATATAGCTTCCGGAAGTGTTCCATCTAACAGTTAAGGTAGGCGCACGTCCATAGCTACAACATATTCAATTTTATAAGAATTATACATCTCACACCTCAGAAGTTTTACATTTCACCACTGAAGCAAGTACTACCTCCATAACTACAGACATTTTAAATTTTACCAGAAATGGCAGCTTAACATGATAACTACAAAATATTTATCTCGACCAAAGCTTCTAAAATTTCATTTTCCGTTTTTCCCATATCTATTACTATAAAGTAAGTACATATCTTAAATCCATAACTACAGACGCTACAAAAGTGTACAAGAGCAAATAACTAATTGTATCTGGGGGTGAATGATGACGTGATACATGTAATATGACATCGTTTGCATATCAACATCACTACAATGCTGGGTTCCCATAACGACACACACCTTTTGTTCTGGTAACATGGTTAGGCTTTTACGGTTACAATTGTAAATCATCTTATTTATTTGTATGGTCGTTTGTTCATGATTAAATCAACGATACTGCAACTTAAAAAGATAAATGATATTTGGTTTTAAAGGGGATTGGAAGTGCCTTCAATAGTGATTGTGTTCAAGGAATTTCTAAAACGTTGAATAACATTTCAACAGGAGAGTAAATAAAATTTAGCAGCCATACAAGCCGACAACGAACTTCCCGAATTCTCCTCTTTTAATCATATTATACTATAACATGATTATATGTAAGAATGCAAGGTTGCATGTTTTGTGCGACACGCCATCTTCTAGAAGGAAGATTGCTAAGTTGGCGTAATTCTTTTTTGAGCACACGTATCATTACGAGACGTTAAAGCGGCCGCGTGCTGGAGAAGTAATAAATCATTATTTATGTCACTTGTTGTGACAATGGTTTAGTTCCACTGGTGTCCTGGTGATCGTAACATCACTGCTTCTCTAGGAACTGGTGTCCTGGTGATTGTAACATAACTGATTCTCTAGGGAAACTGGTGTCCTGGTGATTGTAACATCACTGATTCTCTACGGGAGCTTGTTGTCCTGGTGATTGTAACATCACTGCTTCTCTATGGAAACTGGTGTCTTGGTGATTGTAACAGCACTGCCTCTCTAGGGAAACTGGTGTCCTGACAATTGTTCCATCACTGCCTCTCTAGGGGAACTGGTGTCCTGGTGATTGTAACATAACTGCTTCTCTAGGGAAACTTGTAACCATGTAGTTGTAACATCATTTATTCTCTAGGGGAACTTCAAGCTCGGGGATTGTTGGATATGTAGTTTTTGAGATGTATTTCTCGCTAACTGCATTGGTGTCTAGATTGAAATCGCTCCTCGTGTCTGTAATATAATAGTGTAGTGAAGTCGTATTTACAACCGGTTCATATATTCCGATTTTACTTTCTCACATTGATCTTGACCTATTCTTAACGATGTTTTTTTCTTTTTTGTATTTCTTAGCGTTCGTAAGGTAATACGGTGATTGACTCTATCGGAAGACTACTTGCTATCAGTCCTTGAGTCTTGTAGAAACATTGAAGCTAAAATTTGTTCTGGCTCAGTTAACATAAAATACTACTTAAAGTATCAATTATCTGTTTTAACCAGAAATTGTTAATTTGTAAAGATTTATAGAATGATAATGCACCTTTGCCTTTTCGTTGTATTTTGCATAAAGTTCGGAACACTTTAGACATGGACTTTTTCATTCCTTTGGCCTTTAGTACCACTGGTGAGTCCTAAATTTACGATATGGTACTACAGTGTATGGTTAGATAACATGTTCATTTGTTCGGCTTTCTCCATCTACAATCACAATTTTAAAATAGGTGCTTTATTTTTCTTATTTTGGTGATTTTCTGTAGATCAGTAGCTCATATTTACCGAACTACTGTTGTGATTTTATACAGAAAAAAATATATTAAATGATTTCATCGTTTCTTTCTAACTTGTTCCTAAGGTAGAACGGTGTTTCCTATTCAGAGGATTTTAGCGTCATATAATCAAATGTTGTCGTATGTGTGTATTTTATTGTTTAATTGAAAGTTGCAGAAACTATGTTTATTGATCAATGTTAGGGTCAAATAGCTTAAAATCAGCCCTGTTTTCCACGTTGAAAAGTCGTGCTTTATTATGTGTGAAAGCAATGCTGGTCTAATATGCTAATTAAATACGGGTACCTCTATTTCAACTAATTGAATAGAACCCAGCATTGCTATAATTTGCTTTTGATATCAACTTATTTTATAATACACTTGAAACTTAATATGATGCAGGATTTTTCTTTATCCCAAAAAGGATAAAACATTATCCAAACGTTGATTGCGTTTGACATTTTTGTTGTAACATCCATCAGTGTGAAAAATAAAACATACTGAGATCATTCGGCAATCAGTAGAGTATCTGTTGCTAGGTATTCAATATGATGTGTATGCTCCATTTCAAGTATATGTGACCCGGTAGACGAGGGTTATAATTTTGTACTTAGCTGCATTGAAGCAACGAAAGTAAGATAGGAATATCTTCTGTATACACATATTTGTGACACAGTGAAATTTACGTAACCGTTAATACACTAAAGGTCCTGGTTTGTTTCCGTTTTGGATTTCTCCCCTTAAGTACTGTTTGAATATCTTGTTTGTCATGCGAGTACAATTAAAAGATTTCAAAGGATATTAAAATAGCAGGTTACTTCGTGATACTGTTAAATCGAGGTAGACGTTTTAACGAAGATGTATGTAACACCAACCTCAACGGCCCTATGTTAGCTCACTAATACAGCAATATGTGATATGTCCATTTTATTATCGAAGAGTAAGACACAATACAGGAAATGACTGTTTGTATTGAAGCATTTAACTGCATTCTGTTAAAAGTAATAATTATATCCCTCCGAATGTTTTGATAACAAATCGAATAATGCGCGCAATATGAATATGTGTGTGCACTCCAGTTCAAAACAATGGAACCTTACATCTGAACAGAATGCAGTTTAATACTTATACTGCCCAATGATTTTGACAATTTAAATCGATATTTCAAGTTTTTCTTAAGAACTAAAATCGTTTTTCAATAAATGGAATAGCCAACAGCTAGTATTGGCCAGCTACATCACCAACGTTAACATTATGATTATGACGTAACAATTCTAATGACGTCATGATGATCACTCCGGATCTATGCAATTTTCTTATAAATTCATGTAGATGTTAAGATATCTAACGGAACGGCTAATAATGTTAGTCTATGTATAAACGTATCGGGTTTCTACTGTACCTTTCTTCAGTCTCACCGAGGGAAGTTGTCTTGATATGTCATGTCCATTTCGAATGATTGTATACGCCACATGCCGTATGGATCTATAGAGAATAGAAATACTTAAAAGTGGACAAGACATTAATCAATTGTGTTGTTCTTGTGGAGAATGTACAAGGGCATGAGCTAAGTTTTGTTTTGTTTCATTTGTTATTTTTTTGTTTAACAAAGACTAGTATTTTTTGTTATAGTCTGACTTGATATTTTAAGATTTGTACCGATTCTCGTAAATTGAGTTTAAAAAAGGGAGTTTCGTCGATATACTGTACGATAACTAAATTACTAGCTACATGTATAAACATAATTAATCGTTACGAGTTGGGTAATATGTTTCTCTCATTATACGAAACGTAGATACATAGACGATGTGACTTGACGATTCGTTATTTCAGTCTTTGATATTATCCAGATATATCTTTAGACATTGAGGGAAGGCAAGTACGTTATGTACGTATTTCTTGAATAACATGTTTGCTATACAAGAAAGGAGATGGAGAAATGCCGTCCCGATAATCTAGTCTCTAGTGTACAACGAGTTTGTAACACGACATTCTGTATTTAATTTCTTTCTGTCTGACAAATCCGCCAAGTAATAATACCAACATCACCGCCAAATTGACAGGACTGTTAACACAATTTGGCGGGACTAAAATCAAATGGGATTCTGTAGATCTAGGCTAGGGAGCTAGATATCGAATTGTGCCCTACACGGACAGTTAACGATAATGTCAAGGAAGAGTGACGTCACGCGCCACGAACTACGGCTTTCCGAGTTTTATACATAGCTCGACATGTAACGTTAATTCTCTACCTAGCTGTATAGCAGTCAGCACTTTTGTACCTTTGTATAATTTGTTTTAACAACACATGGAAAACAAATTACAAATTTGTTTTTCTCTATAATCAACACAAATAACCAAATTGTTTTTGGTCTCATGCTCAAACTCATATTCTGTATTCATGCCTATTTTGTTGTTTCAGTTTTAAACTATCTAAAGATCATATTTGGTAATTGATCTGTAAGAATTTCGGGGAGACTTAACGCCAAATACCGTTCTCAATCTTAAAACTTTACTTTGACCGTAGCAAATGACTGAAGCGAGTTAAAAATAGTTGGTTTGAGCACATAATCTATGCTAGAATACGGACCCTGATCGACTATAGAAAGCAACAGGTTAGTTGTGTACCCATAGTCTCGACTTAAGGTGAAGTCTGGTGTTTCCTGTGGATCTTTTTAGGACCACTTTTATCTATATTTTGTGCTAAGATTTGGCATTTCGAGCTAAACAATCAAATACGGAATTGTATAATGATGATGCATCACTTTGAAACTCCCAATTAATATTTACCTGTGGTTTAAAGTGAATTGGTTTAAGACCTGAAATGTTCAAAAGAATGGTCTATTTATAATATTACGTCTTGATTGGGTCTCACCAAGGTTTTACGACAGAAAGTGGTCTGATACTAACATTTCTTGGTTGCACTATTTTCAGAAACATAGCAGGGAATAAAAGGACCTAGATTGATAGAAAAGCTGTCTGGAATGTCCTAGAGATAAAATGTGTTTTAGTATTGCTTTCAAACTATCGCTGATGAGAAGATTAGATAAATATGAAGACACAAGAAAGGCCAAGCTTATTTTTGTAAATGCATTAAGTCTCCCTATAATAAACCATTGTTATCTAGTTTGGAATATTGAAGCGATATGTGTTCTGATAAAGTTAACAAACTGATAAAAAGAGTATAAAGGTTGTTTTTCATAAACCAATGCTGACAGCTTCACATGATATGTTTCGTGAAATGAATCGACTATCTTTACAAAATACAATATATGACAGCTGTTTATTAAATACTACACACAATCTAGCCCCTCAGATTTGGTTAAGCAGGTTTCCGATCTGTTAAACTATAACATAGGGTCTGTTGATTGTGGACATTTTAGTATTCCAGTGTTAAAGGTGTGATTTACCTGTGTTGCTGTTGACGTTTAGCATTATATAAATGGACGAAAGAACGTCGAACGAACGAACGATTATAGAACTAATAAATGAAAAAAAGGAGGATATGACTATCAGTATTTACATGTACTGTAATGCCCTTCATCTTTCCATTTTCAATATAGAATGAATAGATCAATATTGTCCTAAAGGTTGGAGTTCAAGCTTCGTTTACGTGAAAAGGTTCATGCAATTTTGAATTGGCGTGTAGTGTATGAAACGCTGCAGATATAACCACCAAAAATAGCACTGCCGCTAGAATGTCTAACTTATCGTTATAACCACCAAAAATAACACTGCCTCTAGAATGTCTAACTTAACGTTATAACCACCAAAAATAGCAGTGTCGCTAGAATGTCTAACTTATTAACGTTATAACCACCAAAAATAGCAGTACCGCTAGAATGTCTAACTTAACGTTATAACCAACAAAATAGCACTGCCGCTAGAATGTCTAACTTACCGTTATAACCAACAAAATAGCACTGCCGCTAGAATGTCTAACTTACCGTTATAACCAAAACAATAGCACTGCCGCTAGAATTTCTAACCTACCGTTATAACCACGCAAATACACAACGTAACGATGGAAGATGAACGTATTACACATTCAGGTGATTTCACCTAAAAATATGGTAATAGTTACAAAATGTCAAAACAAATTACACTGCATCATTACACTATTTCGTTAAACCACGAAAATAACCACTTGAGCGTCGCGTCTCGATTTTGATATACTGTATCTGCTATGATATCTCAGCTATAGCGATGACGTTTTTGACACAAGCCTTTTCTTTATAACACTTCAATGTTCAAGATGTAGATATGGTTGTCATATATGTTTGAACTTCTATGTAAGGAATCTTTGTGACAGGGGAATCATGTATATCTCACCACGTAACAGTGGGGACGGGCTGGTAGTTTTTTTGTTCTGAATAATGGTCAGGCAGATAATCAATATCTGCTATGGCCTCCACGCGCTTCCTTTTTATAGCATATGGTTTGTATTTTTGGAATTGCACATTGTATATTACAGAGGTTTCAACACACTTGACCAAACACCGCATGTTTTCCCAAGGGATGCAGATTGAAAGGCATTCTTCTCGCAGCAAAAGGAAAATAATCACTCTTTCCCAAACCCGACGAAGCGAAGAGTTTCGAATGGTGTTTGGTGTTTATCTATGATATAGCATATGCCTTCTCAGCATAACTACGTTCAAGTAGGTTGTCTAGCCCGTCCCCTCGGGAATCACTTCCGGTTCCGATATTCAATTTACAATGACATTTGTGAAAGCGGTGTCTGACATGGAATCATTGAAAGAGGCATGCAATAATTCTCCCAGGCAGAAGCCACTATACGGCTTGGAGACGAGACGGTTATGACAACGACTCCAGTGCATAGCGTAGTGTCAGTGGTAGGTTCTATCTCCGACTGTAAAATTATCATACTACAATTGGTATATTTCGCATGTTAGTAGACAGACAGACAATCAGTAGAACAAATGCTAACAGACAGACAGATAGACAGACAACCAGTATAACACATGTTAGTAGACAGACAGACAGACAACCAGTAGAACACATGTTAATAGACAGACAGACAACTAGTATAGCAAATGTTAACAGACAAACAGACAGACAGACAGACAACTATTATAACACATGTTAGTAGACAGACAGACAATCAGTAGAACAAATGCTAACAGACAAACAGACAGATAGACAGACAACCAGTATAACACATGTTAGTAGACAGACAGACAGACAACCAGTAGAACACATGTTAA
>JAUMHH010205309.1:0-13094 GCA_032359455.1 Chlamys rubida
TGATTTCCACGACTGGTACAACAGTCGATGCCCATGATTTCCACGACTGGTACAACAGTCGATGCCCATGATTTCCACGACTGGTACAACAGTCGATGCCCATGATTTCCATGACTGGTACAACAGTCGATGCCCATGATTTCCACGACTGGTACAACAAAAAAAGTTTCTCGGATACAAAAACAATAAAGCTGTTAAGATAAATAATGCAGATTTGCAGGGAAAGTGATCACAGACTGTTTTATCATAGCTCTGAGCTCAGAATATTTTAATCCCCCAAAGACTCCAGAGATCCAGTATCAGTAAAGCATTTCAATATCCCGGCACAAAGACACCATGGCCGCTGGTCCTAAAAGTACAATAAAATCGCAGTGTCTGATTTAAGTGTACAACGGGACATTCCAAGACTTCGTTAGCTCCGGAGACTTGGATATTACGATGGTTAGCTTCGGAGACTTGGATAGTTACGATGGGGCCTGTAACACCTTATCAGGTATACAGATAAAAAAAACTGTCTGCTGACAGACCAATTATAAAGTCGAGCTTATATAAGCAGTTGGAGGTTTTATGGAATTTAGCCACAACTGCTAAATCAAAAGTAGGATTAAATAAATGGTAATTTGATTTAGTGTATGGCAAAAGGGTTGTGAGAGAAATTTCAAAGGGAAGTTCTTGTAAAGGTTAATCTGATAGCCGTGTCGAGCTATAAGTGAGATAAGAGTACAGAGACACTGCAGGACCTCAATCTCCTCAGGCTACTGGTCAAATTTACCCACAATCGAACAATTCACAGCATTTTATGGATGAGATAGAAAACCGCGTGTGGAAGATGTGTCACTTTAAGTTAAGCAATGACGGTTTGATTAATACTTTTTTAAAGGTAAACATTATCAGCCGAAATTCTCAAGAAATCCCCAGAGGATTTGACATATCTCTATTCCGGTAGAGTAATTTCTGGAAATGTCTGCGTTGAAATTTGTCCCATCTTTTCCTGGAATCGTTGGGGAGATTAATCAGTAGGAAAAGATTGTATACCTATATATGTGTGTGTTAGATAAAGATCTGATATTAATGTGTTTTCCTTTTGAGAATTCAAACATGTTGCCTAGCCATGCATTTTAGCTTGCGAGCAATTATATTCGGGGAATATATTAGTAAAAGCTATACATGCATCTTGATAGCTGTCTACAAGACAAATGTTTTAAACTGAAAACATTTTAAAACAAAAATGACACTGAAATAGCGCAGACAGTCTCCGGGGGGCCTGTGTAAGCTTCTCTGTGACGATGATTTACTTGGTACGGCCTTGGATTCATATTTGTAAATCTCCCCTGAAACCAAATTCTTGTTGGAAAAATAAGTTGTTGTGTGATGTGTTCAACTTGATGCTGTGTGGTTGCAAAACTGTAATTACCTCGAATATGTCAAAATTCTGAAATAGTTCAGCTTGGATCATGCACACTTTTTTATAAAGAAATACATAAGGCTGTCTGAACAATTCAGCCAAAACAAGAAATGGAAATGGCAATATTTTTCTATTTAAGATTTAAAATTTTAAAGTTGAAAGGATTATATGTATTTTTGAATTTAATGTAAGAAGTGTATGCCTACTAAAAGCCTGGTCCATTATCAAACATATTACATGGGGAGATTACAACTCATTTACATGTGCAGAGGCTGTTTTTGCTCAGTGAAACTGGCACGGTGCTCAGACCTAGGAATAATTTGGGTGCGTATGTTCCTGACTTTATATAACAACACAGAAGGAAGCATTCCATATTCGTTTTTTTTTTTTATGAAAGTAAGATCAAGGTGAAAAACATAGTTGGGGTAAAAATTGACAGTGGCAAAAAATGTTACTGCAATAACACAAAAAACAAAAGATGTATTTGAATTGAAATTAGATTTGGCTTTTCTGGTTACATGTTTAGTTCACTGAGTGATCTGAAGGACCTTTGAGCTTATGCAATGGCACACTGTTCGCCCGTCATCAATTTTTCCGATAAAATACTGCTTATCTAGAAAAGCTTATTGAATTTTTAATAAAGTTTGATCTGAAGCATTGTTGGGCAATATTGACCGAACTTTTTATAAATGGAGAGTGTGGCCTCCCTGGAGGGGGAGTTTTGGGACCTGATATAGAATTTTATTAAAGTAAATCTTTAAAACCCTGCTCCTTCAGTAGGAGTCCAGTTATTTTAACCATATTTGGTCTGGAACATTCTTGGTCAAAGGGTATTCAATGTTGTATTAACAGAGGGTGCAGCCCCCATGGGGTCAAAGGGGCAGAGCCTTTTAAGGGAAATAGATTGTTTAAAATCCTTCTCCTTCCATATGGATGAACAGATTTGAACCAAATTTGATGCAGAGCATCCTTGGGCTAAGGGTTCTCAGCTTTGTATAAATTAAGAATGTAGTCCCTGTTGGGGAAGAGAATGGGGTCCGATGGGAGATGCTATGTCATAAATTAAAAATGGTTGAGATCCTTGTATACCCACACTCTACATGGTTTAGACAGATACATGCATGTTACCAGAATTTGCTCTGGGGTCTGTCCCCACCAAAGGGGTGGGGTCCATTTGGGAAAATAGGTCATATTACTTGAAAATGGTTGGGATTCCCAACGTTTAACCAAACCATGCAACTGCTATTCATGAAGAGAAAAAGATATTCATACTAGCAGGATTGGCCCGAGGGTCCAGCCCCATCCATGATGACTTACTTGCTTGGTCATAACTTGGATGAACAAACGAATACACTCTTGCTATTACTATTGACCCTAAGATCCCACTTCAGCCCTTGGTACTTACTCTATGGGTCATAACAGGGATCCCCACCCCTATAACCATCTATACAATTGCTAGGCATTAAGAGATGAATACACTCATGCTACCAGGATTGGCTAAGTGTTCAGGCCTCGCCCCTGGGCCTCTTGTAGCCAAAACCCTACACCTTGATTTCCAAACAACAGTGTACATATATTTATAACCATGTGATCATATCATGAACTACCCTCTTAATCATTAAGTGATACTTCAAGATTGTACAAAATGTGATTTCATCACCTGATGGGTGATCGAGTGGCGCAGTGGATAACGTACTTGCCTTTCTCCAAGGCGGTCAGGATTTGATTCCCTGATTGGACGTGAAAAGGTTGGGTCACCAGCCCGACCATCTGGGTTTTCTCCAGGTACTCCAGTTTCCTCCCACATTAAGACCCCCGTGCACTAACCCCTTGGCCAACAAGATTGGTATTTATAAATTGAAATAACTTGTTTCACAATTGTTGTAAAATTAATAAAGTTTACATATTTCATCACTCAAAAGTCTTATATGTGATTTATGGATGAAGTTGTCTAGTATATAGTAATAAACTTATATACTCAATACTTATTATTATAACTACTCTTCATATCTATACCAGTACCCCAGCAAAATGTTGGGTCTAATATTTATTTTTCAAAGTTATAAAAAAGTAAAGAGTAGGTAGACATCATAATATTTTGTGACGGCACAGGCTCACATAATAAACATATCTTTTGATGGTAGAAATCAAATCATCCGATTTGTACCTGAAAATATCTCCAATAAATGGATGTATACATATAACATATATTGTACCCTTTATACCTGTGTATATAAATGTCTGTCTCACTGATCCAAGTTGGTCAGTTTCATAGCTATATTGTTTCAATACCATGATTGACACAACAGAAGAATTTTTAAAAAGTGTTCATGCTTTTACAAAATAGTTTTCTATTACTAGCTGTAAACAAGATAAAGGGATACAGATTTATTGACTGTTACATAACAATAATTAATATTTTCATGTTTTAATAAAAAATAAAGATGATGTATATATTTTAATGATTTAATTCCCACAAAGCTGTTGTGGGAGTTATGTCCCTTAGCTCTACAGTGGTTACTGGTGTCTCTACATCTATGTATAAGATTCCTGTATATAAAATGGTGAAATGTCTTTCTATACTGATTACCTCTTTATAGCAAGAACCTGTTTATGAAGACTTCCTTTATATAGCTAGTACATGTGTAAACTAAAGCTGTCGTGAGGACTTTGTAAAACCACAAAGCAAACCAAACCAAGACCCTGGGGATAGAACATTTCAGTCTGGATTGACGGCTCCATCTGTACATCAGATATGTTTCTATGAATATTACTTCTTTATAGCAAATACCTAGCAAATACCTGTCTAATATATCTCACTCGATCTCTCTATAGCAAATACCACATTGTATAGCAATATATATCTGTGTATTAAGGAAACTTGTGTCTGGGAAGTACCTGCATCTCAAAAGAGAATATGTTTTAAAGCTTTGAATCCCTGAAATAGCAACTAAATGTCTTTAAATGTCACATGTAGGTGTATTAAAAAATACTGACCATAAAGGCATCCACTTTAAGGAAGCGTTGAATTATCCATGGTAACTTTAATAGATCAAAGGTCAAATGAATGCAAATTTTCCGCAAAATCTTGTAGGATATCTTGAGGAAGCTTGGAGAGTATTTGCATCATCCATGGAGGGTTATAGGGCTAAAGGGCACCCGTATCTCTGATGTGGGTATAATAATCACTGGTGATATGTTTGTCCGTCAGCACTTTTGTTTCGAGACATTATATCAGAATCCAAAAGACCAATCTTTGTTTGAACTTCGACATGGTGATGCACTGATATGTAGATGTGCAATAGGGGCTTGAACAGTTTCCAAAGTCACTGTAAGGTCACTGATTCTTAAATTAGACCACACCTGTAGATTTATCACACTCTTTCTTAGTTACCGGTATATTATATCACATGCTTCCTAAGTTACCTAAAGATTTTATCACATCCTACCTTAGTTACCTGTAGTTTTTATCACATTCTTTCTTAGTTACCTGTATATTTTATCACACCCTTCCTTAGTTACCTGTAGATTCTATCACACCCTTCCTTAGTTACCTGTAGATTCTATCACATCCTTCCTTAGTTACCTGTAGATTCTATCACATTCTTCCTTAGTTACCTGTAGATTTTATCACACCCTTCCTTAGTTACCTGTAGATTCTATCACATCCTTCCTTAGTTAACTGTATATTTTATCAAATCCTTCTTTAGTTACCTGTAGATTTTATCAAATCCTTCTTAGTTACCTGTAGACTTTGTAATATTGCTATATCTATTATCTACCTTTAAATCATATGTTACTGTTGCATGAAAAATCTGTACAATCAAGTCACCATTGAGCACATAGTGTTGACAAGTTTCGCAAGTTGTTCTTCATAATGAAATATTGATTGATAAAAAAATCAGGGAAACATTTATTCTCATTCATCATTGGACAGTTCCAGGGGATGTTGTCCTGGATATCAACGAGATTAAAGGCAAGTGTAAATGAACAAAATGCAAGAAATTAGGTCAAGCAGTTATAGGATTGGTTTCTTTTAATCCTTTCTAGATTGTGCGATGGGATTGACTTTCATTTCGATACATTGTATAAAGTCCTTCAAACAGGGAGGCAGGCTAAACCTGTAATGCCTGTCACGATAGCTGTATTGGTACAAACGGAAAGCTGGTGAAGCGACTCGCTCACATGATGGCCAGAAGATTACGTAGTGATTGTAATTGGCTCGAAAACAACCCAAAACGTCAGCTTGTGATGGCAGAACTGGCATACCCAGCTTAACCAGAAAATTCCAATATGGAAAAATAAAAATATTTGTAGAAGTTACACATTATCTTTTTCCTTAAAAAAAAATCACAATTTTCACAATATTAATTTGATTCCTGAGACATATATCATCTTGTCAATATGAAAAGGAGAGAAATCATGGGTGGTTTGATAGATATTTATAACTTAATTAATTTTAATAGCTTATCAAGCTGCTTTGTCTTTTTTAAAACTGTAGAAATGTTGCTCAATTCCTAATTGATCTTGAAGATCTCTGACAAGTGACAAACCATGTGGCGGAATTAGAGAAAAATACTTTCCGTTCAATCCTTGGAAATGTCAGCCTTGAAACTGTGAATGTCCAATTCTTTTATGAGATTGACTGACCAAGAGAAAAAAATACGTATGAATGCCATCGGCACGCCATTCAACTGTATCAGGAAACCACATAAGGGCCAGCCATTTGCTTATGTGGTTTTATGTCCAATTCTAATAGCAAAAATTTGCTGAGTGGGAGAGAAAAATTGTACCTAATTGCTTAAGATTTGTCCTGGGGTGTGCTTCTCGTGAGCTAAACAACTGAAAATAGCTTTGTGGATTGAAGCACTTTGTGGTCCTGTTGTTGATCTCTGCATCTAATTGCCGACGCTTCGGTGAGTTTATTTTGAAATCTTTTTCATAAACTTGTAAGAAAGAGAAAGGACTCTTATTAAGAAATTGAGCAGACTGTCCGTGTTGTGCTGTTTGCTTTGTTAGGCTACTCCTGCCAGTAGACTCTAATTTAAATACTCTTCACTTAAAACATCATGTGCATACTGGAGACTTAACCCTTCCACCCCTATGTAACTTTAGTAGACTCTACCATGCATTGATCTGGATGAGTCCATTATGGTCTATAGTGGTGAAAGGGTTAAAAACACCTGCTAATCCCACTTAATTATCACATAAAGTCCTTTTCCTTTGGTCCCCTATGTGGAGTCAATCTTCTACTGCTAAGGAGATATATTTTTGTATTAAAGCAATCCAAAACTATCTGCTACAGTAGAATTATTTCATTTCTCTTTACTTTCTACCCATTTGTAATACTGTGAAATAACTAATTTGCATGGGGTTTTCAATTTTTCAATTTCATTGAATTCGTGCATAATCTTCATCCACGATTTCATAGGTCCATGAAGCAAGTTTGATATAAAATAATTCTCTGTTTGATAGGGTACTCGTAATCCATGAATTCATGTACCCACAAAATGGTGTTTTGTCGGGAAACCATGAAATTTGGGCCCCATGAAATAATCTTAGATTATTTAGATTCTAAGAGCCATGAATGTCAATGAAGTAAATGAAACTGTGAAATTAGATTATCTAATTTCACAGTACTTCATTTATATTCATGGCTCTTCTGGCACAGGTTATCATTATTTCCACTGGTGTGTCCGTAAGACCTTATGGTGTTAATGGACCATTTACAAATTTAACAATCAAACAAGTATAATTTAAATGAGAGAGTGAAATTAGTAATAATATCAGGGGTGGGAAAAAAGTAAATCCTTAATCTATCCATATTTTATATTAGTTATTTTCACTGAAAAAATGTTGGACCTTATATTCTACTAGAAATATTTTCCTCCTAACAAAGATTATAAAGTTGTTTTTCATGAACATTTTATTTGTTTCATAACTGTTTTAGTGTACCCCACAAGACTACACATCCAGTTGGGAAATAGAGCAAACACATGTAAAAAATGTTTTAACTCATTCACCCCTGAAGACACATTTGAACTATTCCAATTCATAGGTTGGAATAGCCCATCATGAAATTGCAGGGGTGAATGAGTTAAGAACGGCATCTCCATTGCACTTGCCTGCAGAGCTCTAAATCTGGTTTTCCCATGCGTTGGGCATGAGCATTGTTACACCCCTGAATAGATTTGTATCATATATGTCTATAGACAGAGATACGTAGATAGCTTTAGAGGGTAAAAATTGTAGTGTTAAAATGTTTTTATTGTCGATGAAAAACTTCGATGTTGTACTGTCATTCATCAATATCCTCTTGAGATAAACCTGGTTACCATGAATATCTATAAGAGTATATTAATGCTATAGACAGTCGCTACACAACCTACTCTATATCAAGATGTCTAGACGATATCTTGAACAGATGTAGGAGGTACGTAATATTAAGACAATATTCCTCGTTTTATTGAGAGTGCCCATCTTTCTATATCTCACTGATAGTGTTGTTTGGTCTTGTAAGCCAAGAACAGACGTTTCCTGTCATCATTGTCTATCAAGTCGGTTCAGTCATTGGGAGAGATTTAAAGAATAGATTCGTCTGGAATTATTACGATGTCTGTACACCTTATTTTAGAGGTGGCAAAGACATTCAGGATTGACAAAAACTTTCCTAGTTAAAATTTTAAAGTTATACTGTTTGAATTCTTTCAAAGACTTTGCCCTGTGTAAGTTAATGCATATATAAGGACATATCGTATGTTACACCTATTAAATCTGTGATTTATGTAAGAGTTATCTCCCTTAAAATATTTTAAGATAGTGCAATGTAATAGCCAAGTGAGATGTTTAATACACCCCAGATATTTTATACCTTTTACATTGGACAGGTTATTTGTCTAGTGTAGAACTGAAAAATGTCCTTAATTTGTTAGGAGAGCAAAATATTACTCAATATTGTGATTGTGAAAATTGAATAAAATGTTTGTTTTATCAGATTTTATCAGATGGAGGTTAATTATTCAGCATTTTTACACATTTAAATTTTCAAAAAAAATTCTAGCCAGGATCCATGCAGAGCATCATCAGTTAGATGAAAACATCTGAAACAGAAAATTTGATTTTGTTGTGATCAGCTTCATCGAACACTGGGACAGTCAATAATTGGTTGCTAATTACCTTGATTACATCTGTGAACATTGCTAATGAAGACTTGATTTGGAGACTGGATATTTTTAACCCAACAAGAAAACACAGTTGTATCAAAGGATATCTACATCTGCCAGGAAGTTCCCTACGATGACAATCATACTGTCGCCATGGAATCCAGGATAAGCTCGAGCCAGTGGTCAGAATTCGCGGCTGGACATCGTTGGTCGTCAGTTGTTATATATAGTTCTATAGGAAAAGAAAGCACAGGATTATTATGCCTATCAAAAGATTACAGCTGCCGATGTTTTTGTGACCTGTCCTAATGATACATCCATTCCTTGGCAAAAATAGGTTAGACGAATCTCCTGCTTAGTTCTTATAGGATATGAGAAGTGCTGACCTTCCCAAGTACGTAGGTCAGTGCTTAAACATTACTGGAAAAATATAGGTGTATTCGTGAAAAGTACTGGAATTAGCTCAATATTCCTAGAAAAGTGCTGTAATACATGTACTGGAGACAACTGGAGGACTGGTCACACCGTCACATGAGTCAAATTTGTTAATACAACTCGCTTCTTATTAATGAAAATACCTCAAGTCCCGATACCTGACTAGTAGCTTTCTGAAATGTAGCACTTCATAATTTGTGAAAGGAAGTCATTGACCCTTTTTAGCTTTTTAGTTCAAAGTCACAGTGGTCATATTCGCTAAAACACTTGAATCTGGTGTGGAGCGCTACAAAGAATGCAAAAGGAAATAACCTTGACTCACATTAAAGGTCACATTGGTAAAACTTTTAAAAATACAAAAAAAGAAACTTCTCAAGAAGCTTGATGACCATTTGAGTGCTATAATAAAGTTTATTAAAATAAATAACCTTGACCAATATTGAAGGTCACTGGGGTCAAATTTGTTAAAATTTTCCAATGACATCTTGAGATCCAAAAGTCAAGAATTTAGGTAGGCTGATGTAGAGTTAGAAAATTTGTGTAAACAACAACCAGTAAATCAGGTGAGCATCTTCAGGATTGTATGCCTCTTATTCTAAAAACTGATGGAAAATTACAGGAATAGAGAGCTTGAAGTTTGTCCTAAGAGTCTGTATGAACCTTGTCCAAAAAAAGAGTTGAAAATAACAAAATGCTTTTATTAATTGCACTAATTTACAAGCAAACAAAATAAAAATTAGCACTTTATATTTTCTACTGCTGCAAACTGCAGCAGTGGCATATTTAAATCTGCAGATGAAATTTTTCAGCAGCCGACATGTCTTTAGAAGGTGAAATATTCAATTTGTAATCAATTTGTATTAAGATTATAATTCAATATATTTAAGTTTGATTTCTGCATTATCAGGGCCCATTCCTTATCAAACCCATCATCGGGACCTACTAGTAGACTATAGAGCACTAAACAAACATGATACTTATGTTTTATAGACTGTAATGGTGATTAAACCTGACAGGTATTGTATACATGTAAGCATTAGATTGTGATCTCCTTTGCACATATTCTGCTCATCTTGTTCAATTTCCATAATTATGTCATATTTCTACGAAATCCTATTCCACTATGAACATTAGGGTAATAAAACTAGTTTATAGAGAAGCCCCGTAGGAAGAGTTTTCTAATTGTGTTACATTTTATATAAAATCAGATAAAGCATTATTATAATTATTAAAGCCATGAAGTGGTGCTTTTATTGTGAGAAGGCCACAGGTTGTCAGCATATTTACATGTGCCGTCTGCTCCATCCTGTGAAGCATGCCTTATCTGCTGTTGTTTTCTTCACCCAAACATCGGCCCAGGACTTAGGTAACCGAAGGGCAACCATAACAAGATTTAGCCATCTACCCAAGTCTAATTGGAATTATTGCTTTTAATTGTTGTGTTCGTTTGAGCATTTCTTCGAACTCAACAGTATGCCTAACTCGATTTGTCTGGTCAAATCTCATCGCAATCGTGTGCCTTTGTTGCCGTGGGTGATGGGGTGCCTGTGGAGATGGTCTACAGGAACTGGATGAAAATCTTTTCGTAATTTCATTCCGACAGTTTTCCTCTTGCTTGTCAACTTGTATGTCACTTTCCCTGATTGTCATTTCCTTCCCCACTTTCAATTTATATTGAATTTACCTTGCGAATGGGATGAATATAAAATCTAGAATTTTATACCATTAGATGACATAGCCATTGCATGTTAAACTATCGTCATTGGACAACAATCTAGAAGATTCTTAGAATTTTCTAGTTTATAGAAAGAACAGTCCTTTTATTTTAAAATCTGTAATGTGAATCAAATGTATCAGATGGCTCACGACATGCAGTAGATCCGCTAAACTCTTACATTTCTTTCCCTGTGCTATACAGCTTCACTTAAACATGCACTAAGAAATCTTTCCCTGTGCTTTTCTGTAGTTTACTAAGACATGCAGCATTTATCCACCAATAAATGATCAAAAAATATTTCCAATGCTATTACGTAGCTTACTAAGACATGTAGCAATTCACAAATAACCGAACAAGAAATCTTTCCAATGCTATTCTGTAGCTTACTAAGATATATAGTAATTCACCAATAAATGAACAAAAAATCTTTCGAATGCTATTACGTAGCTTACTAAGACATGTAGCAATTCACTACCGGGTTACAAACTAACAAAAATCTTTCTTGTAAAGTATAGTTTCAACGAAAATGCATAACTGACTTGAAAATATCATCACTGAATTTGGAATGAGACATCAGTATCATATGTCCAGTACTTAATTACTGAAGTGTAAGGTGGACATCTAGGTAATTGTTTTATCATAGTTTATCTCATTCACCCCTGAAATTTCATAATGAACTATTCCAACTTTTGATTTGGAAGAGTTCAAATGTATCTTCAGGGGTGAATGAGTTAAAAATGAATTCTACCAGCTCATGTTCTGTCTGATAGGTCACTGGAAAGATTTCACTAATTATCAGATTTATAGAATCTCATAATTCACTTCCAAGAGTTTAATAGATTGGTCATTCAAAATAACCACTTAAAATTTTGGTAATTTAAAAAAATATTTTACTGTACAACATGAAATGTTTGTGTGTATAATTTATCGTGGTTTGAAGCTGTTTAGATCCTTTCATGGGACAAATTTTTATAGATATGCCATATACCTGAACAGTAGTCGAGTACGTATATCAATGAAATTTGTTGTATTTATTTTTGTGGTTCCATAGCTATATCTACAGCGAACATTTCATGTCACACAGTAATTGCTTGTGAGGCAATTCCATTTTTGTATCGAACATTTTAACCAATACAAATGTATGTTACAAAAGTAGCCTTGTTTCTTTGAGAAAATGAGCGAGTACCAATGCTAATTAACATGCCTCTGTAGAAAACTGACGTGATGCAGAAAAAGGGTGTATGGAAACTTGGATTTACGTTCTGTAAAGTCTAGCGGTGTTTGCTAATGGTATGGTCATGGACACCTTTGTTGATCAGTAATTTGAAACTAACCACTTGGATCTTCAATGTAGATCAGTTTCTCCTAACTAGAAGAAAGAAAATAATTTTTCAAAAAAAGTTTAAATTAAGAAAAAAACTTGATGTCATGTTAACATATCATATTTCTGTGTGTATAATCTTCGTAAAGCAGTTTAATTTAGGGAAATTTACACAAGTCGTTTGGGAAGCCTTTGTGAGGAAACAGAAAGCACACATTTGAGTCTGCATTTCCTTGCACTTGTTTCAATTTCAAAATAGAAAATTTGTGGACTTATTGCATTTGACTGGTAGGAAGCGCTATAGGAGGTTTGTTTAATAAGGAAACAGAATACAGACTAATGGCTTTGTGTAGGATTACGTTTAAATCAATGTTGTAAAAACGGAACGAGATTCATATTACATCTCCTCTTCTTCGATATTTCCTTATTTGAAGAACAATCTACACGGATAAAGTCGCCGTTTTAAAATGATAAGTAAAAGAAATTGGTGAAAATTGTTATTTGGTTTCAAGCTTGGATACTGATCAACACATCAACTCGAGATTTATGAGAAAATGATTAAGTTGAATGTTAAGATTCTGGAAAGGGTGGATTTCTTTGCAAGGGAAGTATACATTTCAAGATGAAATGAATTTTGAAGTATTTATCACATTCATCAAGTCCTTAAACAAATCTTGTTATCGCTATTTCTCAGGAAGTACTAGAGGGATCTTTCTCAAATTTTATATGTAGGTTCCCCTTGGTCCCTAGTTGTGCATATTTACTTTTGAGACTGATCAGATAAACAAAATGGCCAACGGGCAGCGTTCTTGGATTTTGACAGTGAAGGTTTGTTATTGCTTTTTGGTGGTTTAAGATTTGACTACAGATACATACTTGCTAGCTATATATATATATAAGTTGCACACCTAAAAATCCAGGAAAGTCTTGAGTTTTTAGCTCACCCGTCCGTCATCCGTCCGTCCTCGTCCGTCATCTTTTCCTTTAAACAACTTCTTCTGAAGAACGGACAGGCCTAGAGTCATGATATTTGGCTGAAAGCTTTGTTGGTAG
>JAUMHH010205320.1:0-13093 GCA_032359455.1 Chlamys rubida
TGTTTCAGTGAGGTAGCACTATAAAGTCGGCATCAGTTCCGCGCTATCACAAGGAGACAAACACGAACATATCACAGTCTCCCAAAACACACACGCATGCATCTTGCACACAGGGGAGGCCGTCTTGAAATGACCATAGCTGTTGATAGGACGTTAAACAATACTAAACCAAACCTCTATCAAGATTAAAAATGTTTAACTATATCGTAGATCGACATTCGTTGCTAGTGGCGCACATATTTCCTGTCTTTGACGGTAGACATCAAATCGGGTGTAGTTAACATGCCCCACTACCTCATGTTTGGTCGGGTCTCACGGTGTGTTCATTTTGCTTCGGTGTCTCCTCTATTCATGTTAGTGTCTTTTTGTATTTACTTCAAATTTGGTTTTCGTCCTTGTGTATTGGCAGTTTGCCGATTACAATAAAAGAGTCAGTTCCCATATCCATTTTTTCATTGGTTTCAAGTTCGAATAAAATAACCGAGATGTAGACATCTTAAATGATACACTGTTTTATATCATGGTTCGTTTCGAATGACTGAAGAATTAATATTGACATTTCCTTTTTCCTATCTTTGAAGTAATGGTGAGAGGTGGGAGGCCATCCGTAAACCAACCCAGCACGAGATACTCAGGCCCACAAGTTTGGCGTCGTACGCTCCCAAAATCAACCTTGTAGCAGACGATATGGTGACGAGACTCAGGGAGCAGGGTACCATTGATGACACGCTCCTCACACTGTATAACTACGCCATAGAAAGTATGTTTCACGCCGCACAACTTCGACATAAAATATAATCCCCACATTGCATAGCTTCGCCTTCGATAATATGTACAGCATATATAAACTTTATGGAAAACCAAATTGTGCTGTTACGAAAGCCAATCTCCTCAATTTCACAAAATCACATGCATTTTATATTTTCATAAAATTCTACCAATAATGTATGTAAAGTTTATCGTATGTAAAGTTCGGAACATCCAATCGAACATCCTGAAACATATAAGGTAACTTTAGACAGTTCACGGTCAATCTGTGCCACTTATATGAAGGTACCAAGTAGAAAAATTAGTATTTTCTCTTCAAACATTTTTTCTTTTCGAAAGTACCTCAGATTTTCTTGAACTAATATTACATCGAGATTTCATAAACAACTCAGTAAAGAACATCAATCATAAAAGGGTACATGTTGTACATAAAATGGTTAGTTTAGGCACAAAAGTCAACTCAAAATGAAAGCTACCTTTATACATAGTCCTGTGTTTATTTTATCAAAAAATTGTTATTTACTTTAAATGATATACAATCTTTTGTTTAATGCCACTTTTCACCTTAAAAAGTGCACGATAAAAATTGTTCAAAATCAAATGGTTTTATTACTTTAGGCCTTACGGCCCATAAGTTAACATACATAATACAATCATTAACAATAACATGACCTATAGAAGAGGATGAGGTAGCTATACCGATACAGCATATATGAAAATATATATTTGATAGTGGAGATGTTATATTCCAGGCACAGACTTATAAAATGAATATCTATAACATGAAAATATCATATTTTGAATACGTGGAATATAAATAATCGACGTGGGTGGCTAACCAGGGATTCCAAGTGGTTGGGCTAATCCCTACCGACAAAGTTTCCTTGGATATGTATACCACTCAAGTCAACATATTAAATGGATTGAATACAGTAAATCAAAATGCAATATTTGATTCCAAGTGGTTTGGCCGACCCTGGATATGTCGTACAGAAATACAAGATTTGATGAAACTAATGAAATTAATTCAATCTAAGTTTATTAGCCTCGTATTTAAATTTACCTAACATGCATAGTCCCTTGGTATTTTCAACACTCAACAACTGTATAAGTTACCGATGGATTTTTTCAATAGTATTGTTTTATGAAGCGTTTTCTTAAAATATTATATACGTAACATTTCAAAATAAAGTGGTATTAATCTTCGATGTCGTTTCAATCACAAAACGTGCAGAGTCTATCGTGTCTGGCTATATTTCTATGTCTACCTGTCTCTATTGCTAAAGTATGGACAGACAAGCGTAATTTTGTTAAAGAAATTCTATACTTCATCGGCGTTTACTTGCTTAAATGTTATTGAATCGAAAAATGATTTACAATATGCTTATATAGCAGGCACTTAGACGACGACTCTAACAGACCCCTTAAGTTTTGCAGTGCATGGTCGAATATCCTTTGACTTATAAACTTTAAGACATTTGTATAATTAATTGTCGATTGTCTCAACCATTTGTCACCGACACCCAGTTCGAATAGTAACTGCTTGACTTGGTTTACTCAGTTAAAGCATGTGCCAGTATTGTTGCCTATTAAGAATGTATATGCACTTCTAGTAGATTCTTTTACTTTCCGGATCTGTTTACAAAAATGTAAATGCACCTTTTCAATGTCTAGGCATTTACTGGCTCCCCATACTTCACTGGTATAAAACAATATACTGTTCACATAAGTGTCTAATAGGTTTAACAATGTCTTCTCACATCAAGATTCAATGTTGAAAATTTTGAGAATAAGGCAAACATGGCCTTGCGCCCTTGTCCCGACAATTGTTTTTGCATTCAGCTAAATTTATTATTGAACTAAAATTTAACACCTAGATATGTGAATTTTTCGACTATTGTGACAACTGCACCATTTAGGTACCACAGTTTATTATTTCTCACCTTTCCGCCTTTACGGAACACCACAATCTTTGTTTTATCCGTATTAAAAGTCAGATTCCATTTCTTTGAATAATCTGCTAGTTTATCGAGTAATTCTTGCAATTCTTCAATAGATTCATAGCAAAGCACTAAGTCGTTCTCATATAGCATTAAAACAGACTCAGTTCTTCAAATACAGAGTGGTTTTTACATTTGAAGATAAAAAACGATTCAAAGTCGGTAATGTACATAGAAAAAAGTATCGGCGATAAAAATCTCCAATGCATTATTCGACATTATTGTCAAAGAAGTCCGACAAACTTCCTATGAACTTGACACAAGATTTAAATTTAATATATATTCACTTAATTACATTTAACAGTTTGCCTCTTAGCCCTAGTTTGGACAGTTTGTACCATAAATTTATTCTTTAAACATAGTCAAAAGCCTTTCGGAAATCAACGAAACAACAGTTAGTGATAATTGAATTAAGAGCCAAAATTGGCTCCACTGTGCAAGTCGGTTATTACGTCATATGTTTCTGACCATTTGATCAATCGTGAGTTCAATACTGACGTAAAAAGCTTACCGAGACAACCGACTAAGCTAATACCTCTGAAATTATTCGGATCAGATTTACCCCCTTTTTTGAGTACTGGTGTTATAACACCTATGACCTATTCGGACGGGAAACAACCGAAGTTCAATAAATTGTTAAATGATTACCTAATACCGGTAACAGTAGATCTTTACCAACTAAAAGAGCATTCATTCAATATTCCATCAATACCAAGCGATTTGTACATCATCGACTTAAAATCCTTCAACGAGAAATGTGATGAAAATGATTAAGTGAGTCTGAATGTAAAAACCTACCAACCAAATTATCATTTCTAATAACTATGTGTCTATATAACTATTCCTGGCTAATTGATAACTATTTCAGATATAGGTATGCTGTTTTTTAATAGCCGTCTAGGCTGTCTAGACGGCGGGAAGACAGCAGACGACATTGTCAGAAATGTGGCGTTTCTGTTCCATGCTCTGGAGGTTGACCTACGTTCAACCTTTCGCTGGTACAGATACTTCAGGACGCCATTTTATAACAAGTTTGAACAGTCCCTGAACACCCTGAAGAGGTAAGTTTGAACTGTCTCTCAGCAGAATTTAACGTAAGTTTGAATAATTCCCAACACCAATGAATAATATGATTTAATCATCTTCCTCACACGCTCAAATGTCTGTTTAGAAGTAACTCAACATTTTTATGGTGTTCATCAACTCCTTACAACATTGTTTGTAGCAGTGTTCAACGCCCTTCAAAGGCAAGTTTGAGCAGTCCCTCAGCAGTCCTTAAAGTCTCTTTTGATTAGTCCCTCAGCAGTCCTTAAAGTCTCTTTTGAGTAGTCCCTCAGCAGCCCTTTAACGTTCGTTTGAGCAGTCCCTAAGCATGTATAAATCGCAGGTTGCAACAGTTCCTAATCACACGTAAATGTCAGATGTTTAGTTTCGGTCAGCTGTACATGAGTACGTGATTGGGCAGTGCTAAAATTGTAAAATGCTAGCTGTGAGCGCCGAAATGGCAGCACCGGCTGTATGCTCCCCAGAGAGTTGAGAAAGATATTGGGTGGTTGCAAAGGCCCTATAACCACAGATAATAATTTGTGAACCGCTTTGAGACGACCTACGAACTAGATTGTGATAAAGCGGTATGTAAGAACTTCGAATTATTATTTTATTATTATAACTACCAGACAATATCAAAAGCCTTCGTCTACATGTTGTTTAAAAATAGTTTACAATACAGTTGGAGTTAAAAAGAATTTCGGTTTATATGATTGGACAGTATACTACAGCCGGAAGTGGACGAGTGTATCTCCCTGTACCACACCCGCCAAACCGAGGGGGAGCCAGGGGCCATACAGGATACCCATTGTCTGGTCCATAACCTATTGTCAAGGGGGAAATTGACGGATGAGCAGATTAATTCATTCATCATCGACTTTTTCCTCAGTGGTATAGATTCGGTAAGTTGACTGACTTAGAGACAGGCGTCATTTAACTTTGTGTTCCTCCTCCTCGGACGATGTAGCCCCATAATTGATTCTCAGGTTTTGAGTGGTTAACTCAGCTAATAATCAGAAGTTGTTAACTACGCACACTGTTTAAGTATTTGAAGTTAAATAACATCAAAAATGGGTAAAGAGCTGTACTAAGTTGCATTTTTATACAATTAAATACTATGTATTCTGTAATAGTACCATCAATGACAACAATTATAAGATTACTGAGTTACTAAGTATCTGTCCTGTACCAGATTCACACAAAACAATTAGCAAACCTGGCACAACATTGATCAAATGCCGAACGTTTTAGAAAAAGATCAATATACGTGTGTTCAAAATGGTAGAATATATAACATCGATTCTACCATACGAAAGTGGACTTGTATATACTTCCTTAAACGCGTCTATAAAACAACGTGACTTAGATGATCTCATTATTTAAATCAGACTGATCTAACGCAATTATGTTTCACGTGTGGCCTCAATAGTTTCACCAGCAAATCTGTGGCACAGCTGATGTGTTGACGTTACAGCTAGTTGACAAGCTTTTCCAGTTTAACATGGATGTGTATGAAAACGTTCATATCTATACATGCACGTGCTTGTCTTTACTGGATTAAGGATATTCGTCCGAAGCCAATCGCTCACGGCTTGTTTGATCACACTTGCTATACGAGGGATGCCACTCGATAGGCTTTGTACGTGCATGGTTTATTTGGGGAAACATGCACGAGCACGTATTGTCAAATGTTAATTACCCACTTCAAAATGTCAGTATATTTGCGATTGATTTTTTATAAGCCGTATATATTTCAGTACAAAATGAGTTGTGAATTGTAACCCGCAGACGGCAAAAACGATGAGTTTGGTCCTCAATAGACTGGCACTTCACCAAGACAAACAGGAAAAGCTATACCAGGAGATAAGAGCACATGGACTGACCAATGGACAAGCTCTAACGGATGACATATTAAAATCAATGTCCTATTTGAAGGCATGCATAAAAGAGTCAATGAGGTGAGATATGGGTTTATCTTGTTAAACGTGCTATTAACAGCTTACGTCATTTAAGTATGTGCCTTCATGTTGATGTATGGGTGCATGTGTGTATGTGTACTCGAGGCCAGATTGGCCGGTGTATTTTTCTCCATGCGATAGCGCGGATCCGATGCTGACTTAAGAGTGCTGCATCGCTTAAATATCATGCCGAAGGCACCAAGCATATTATTTCACCCGGTAATATTATACTGACAACGGATAAATCATCTTTCTTTTGTTGCATTATTCCTTCATAGGTTTATTGGTAAAATTTCGGTAGCGATTATTTATGCATTGGTGTTAATCTGATTCTTATGATCTATTTTGATAGATCTAGAACTGTAATGAACTGTCTTGGGTAGCTGAAAATAAAACGATTAATTCGTGAGTTTGTATGTCCGAGGTGATGACTTTTTAATGAAATGTAACATCGTGATGTTTGATGTAATCTGTAAATGTCTAAGGATATTACAATGTAGGTTACTAAATTAAGAGCAATATGTTATTAAATATGACGTAGATTTCCCCCTAATAACATCGCACCACGTTTTATCGTTGTTCGAAGCGTAGCCACCTTCTGAGACACACATAGGTGATTGTACCTTATATTTTGTTATAGATACAGTATGCCCTAAATGAAATTTAAATAAGTAAATTTTACATTGTGATCATGGAGAATACCTACAACTTGATATCCATGGACTATAGCATGCTGACATATTCTAGGCTTTAAGCTCTTTTTAACACAATTATAAAGAAGGTAAGTGAGCAACATCACTTTTGTCGCCCTTTAACAATTTAATAATTTAACTAGGGCCATGGAGGTTAAAAACGGAAGAGAGACGACAAATAGCCTGAAATGCCTCTTGTCCTGAATCGGGATATACTTGACTCGATAATCACGTTTTGTGCCCTTAAGGTTGACGAAGTGAGTACCCCAGATGAGGTTGTGCCAGACGTTTCACCGTGCCTTTATCAAGAGGGGAAACTGATATATCTATATGAAAAACTATACCAATATGTTTGAATATTGTATTAGTGTACATGTAACAATAAACTCGTACTCTATTACAGAATCCATTTTCCTATATCTGGAGGCTATATAACGGCTGCCCAGTCAGAAATAGTGGTAGAACAATACAAAATACCTGAAAAAGTAAGTTGAAACATAAATATTTCGGAGCATTGGTATTTTAGTACTTTTTGTTTGTTTGTTAGGGGGTTAACGTTCTCGCAACAGCCAGGGTCAATGAGGACGGATGTCTACGGATAAAAAAGACGTAGAGAGAGAGGATAGGGGAAGTAAAAAACGAAAAAAATCAAAGTGTTGCAATGGGGCAACACATCAATGTTGGTCTCTTCATGTCGTCTTTGTAGGGGACGAGGAAGGAAACCCCCGATTTTGCAGGGGACCCCACATCAGTCGCCCTTAACGAAACATGTGCAGTGGTACAGCAGGTCTCTTCTTGATTTCCTCATTGTCTCCTTATTAGATGACAAGGCAGACACCACACCAGTTCTGCAAGGGGCTCCAAATAAGTCGGTTCTTACGAACAGTTAGTGGAATACAACAGGCCCGGTTGTTTACCCGAACCTGATTTTAGTACTTTTAATGCGTATTAGAAATGCTGAATTATGACAACCGCTAAATATCACCGTAGCGATATATTACGGTATTGCTTCTCTCGATGGAGACTGTAGCTGGAGCGCTAAATCAGGATATTTCCACATACTGGTACATGTAGTGCTAAATCACAATATTGCTCCACGTGAGATATACTGGTAGCGCAAAATCACAATATTGATACGGATAATCTTATAAATAAGAATAAATCCACATATCATTCCCGAATATGAGATATTGCTTACAGTCAGAGAGAAATTATGCTGTTTATTGTATGTATAATGTTTGTCTGCTGTGTTTATGACATAATAATTATTGACGATACACACCTTGAGTGTTTTTAAACGTTTTATTTTTGTTTAAAACAATTGAAGCTCAAATAATATATGCAATATTATTTCATATATTATGAAATGACACAACTGCTGTTTCGTTCATACATTGCAAGTTAAGCAAAAGTATATTTGCTTTTGGTTTGGTTTGATTTGGTTTAGTATTGTTTAACGTCCTATCAACAGCTATGGTCATTTAAGGACGGCCTCTCCTGTGTGCAAGATGCATGCGTGTAATGTATGCGTGTGTGTTTTGAGAGGCTGCGATATATTCATATTTGTTTTTAATTACACCTAAGCAGTCTTTTACACATTTTTTTCCGGATATTATTTACCTTGTGATCATTACAGAACTCAATAATGTTAATAATGAATTGATCCAAATAATCAGGTGTAAAATACACATTTCTGTTATTTGGACTTACTGTTATAGACCCTGTTGATGGTGGCATGCCCGACAATGGTCCAGGACGACCGCTTTTTCGAGAACAGTGACCAATATCTTCCGGAGAGATGGATGCGGTCAGACATCGTCGACTCGGATTCATACAGGACACTCAACTCTTTTGCATTTCTGCCGTTCGGGTTTGGTAAGAGAAGCTGTCTCGGGCAGAGGTTTGCTGAGAGGGAGCTCCAAATCGGCATCACCAAGGTTCGAATGTTGTTATTATAAATGGGTGTATGATATTTGAAACACTATAAAGTACACAAATTTTGAAACGGCTTAGGTCATATGTTCAGGGATATTTTTTTTTTTTTGTGACGCTTCCAAAAGGATTTGACATAGATTTACATGGCGGACATTGTTGATAAAGCAAATGACCCTCATCTTTCCTAGAGATCAGGTCCCATATTCCTGAAACTGTTCTCATGCTCAAGCATGTATTCTTTGCCAAAACCAACATTTTTTTAACTCGCTTTAATCATGTGTCAGCCAAATCAGCAAGCGTAAACGTGTAACAGCAATCGAAATGACGTTTCTCTAAAATTCCTCCAAAATCGTTGACAAAATGTGAATTTTCACTAATTAATCATCAGATTTCCACTCTTCCGGAAAGGCTGTTTAAGATTTATATAAAAAAAA
This sequence comes from Chlamys rubida, assembly GCA_032359455.1. Lineage (NCBI taxonomy): Eukaryota > Metazoa > Mollusca > Bivalvia > Pectinida > Pectinidae > Chlamys > Chlamys rubida. The sequence goes on from JAUMHH010205320.1 coordinate 8,835, forward strand.
TAAATTCTCTAAAACTTCATTGCACTTCTTGAGTATACAGCGTCAAAATACGACTAGTGTTGTCTTTTTTGTATAATCTTTAAGAACAGATTCGTCCTGGTGTATTTTTTGACGCTATTTGTAATTTACGTTTTTCAAGGTTTATGCAGCTTTAGTTACATTAATTAAACTAGCAACATGAGTTCCTTAGCTTCTCCATAAGGAAATTATTTTTTTCGTTTCCGTGACTATGTGAAATATATTTTTTTCCTCTGCAGTTGATCCAAAACTTTGTTTTGTCTGTACCCCTCGGAAACACCAACGTGTCGTGGGAGTACCGAGTGTTTGCCACCCCAACGGGTAAACTCACCCTCAATCTGGACCTGCGGGACCAAACGTGAAGTGACATCTGTCCGGAAAATGAAGACAACTCCCGGAAGATATCTTTTTTAAAATAACGAAGCAATTAACCATGTATACCGGTGAAATACTATAATACAGTTTGTTTCTGCTATATACAGTTTATTGATGTTTCTGCTATATATCGTGTATTGGTGTTTCTGCTATATATCGTGTATTGGTGTTTCTGCTATATATAGTTTACTGATGTGTCTGCTATATATAGTTTATTGATGTTTCTGCTATATATCGTGTATTGATTTTTCTGCTATATATCGTGTATTGATGTTTCTGCTATATATTGTGTATTGATGTTTTTGCTATATATAGTTTATTGATGTTTCTGCTATATATTGTGTATTGATGTTTCTGCTATATATAGTTTATTGATGTTTCTGCTATATATTGTGTATTGATGTTTCTGCTATATATCGTGTATTGATGTTTCTGCTATATATCGTGTATTGATGTTTCTGCTATATATTGTGTATTGGTGTTTCTGCTATATATCGTGTATTGATGTTTCTGCTATATATCGTGTATTGATGTTTCTGCTATGTATCGTGTATTGATGTTTCTGCTATATATCGTGTATTGATGTTTAAACCATATGAAAGTGGCGTTTGTTTGAAATGTTCAATTAAAACATATCTTGAAAATCATGGTATTACCTCTCAGAGTTATGGAGGAATATTGAGTTATGGAGGAATATTAAGGTATTTTTGAATGTCAAGTTTTGTATTTGTGTGAAATGTCGGGACTTACATGGTCAATGTGTGAGTTTTAGCTATGTATGGTAAACGTGTGTTAGTCTCGGCTACTCACACCGACATGAATACGAACATTTAATTCGTATGCATTATTGTTATCATTTACTCGTCATGAATTAAACAAAACGCATTCTCTGATATAATGTGTTTTGTTGTTTGTTTGTGTCGTCAAAGAAACTGTATAAAAAAACACTGAAGTGTTAAGAAAACCGTGATTCGAACTCGAAAGCAATATAATCAAGGCATAACATGACCAGTGAAATGGTAGGTCCATTTGGTAGCCATAGAAAAGGGCACGAAAGGATATCCACAATTCTGCAGGCTTCGCTTCTATGAATCGTCAGCGGGTATCTTTAATTTATTTCTTAATGACCGAACAACTCGTCGTCATTTATTTTGTTTTGTAAACATTGGTTTTGTGTTTTTATTTTGTATGACGTAGTGTCCGTAGTTGAACATTCTTGCGATACTGTCATTGATGCTAATTTTTGTCATTGATACCTATTCCGTGAAAATTGTTCTTCTTACAACTGTGCTGTTAAAAATGTTGTTATAAAAATTTACAATAAAATACATTCTGGAGAATTGTACATATATTTTTAATATAACATAATACCACAGTACCTAAGATCAGCACTATAACAGTGTCACAGGAACTCTACATTGCTCAAGAATGACAGTACTTCGGCATTGATATAATGTAGATTTTCTGTTAATTTCAACCTTTCTGTATATGGTAAGTATAGTAAAAATAAAACATTTAAACAATTTCTCGCCAGCGAGATATTTGTAAACGTAAATCAATCAAAATGCAATATAAAATATCTCAATTTAAATATCAACCTATTCAGAACACATTTAATATCTAGTATTGTAAAAATGATATATGCCAGATTTCATATTAAGAATATAAGAAAAGCAGACGTCAAGGACAAGTTGCTTCCAATTCATTCAAAATTGAAATTTGAAGATTCACAACATTTGATACATATGTATATATGTGTAAAAAGGTTAAATTGACAAAAACGATTTCGCACTCACGTTTTCACTGTATAAGCTCTTCAGATGCATACATATCGCCTATTGCTGATAACTAGATCGCAAATATACCTAGACTGCAATGTTTAGAAATATACATGAATACGAATAACAAAAAATTACTGTATATCATAGTTTTGATGTCGTTCATTCGAGAAAAGAAAACCGTAAGAGGCGACTAATGTCGGAACCCCCTGCAGAATTGGAGATTTGCTTTTGTGCCCTCTACTCGGGGACACAAAAGCGACCAAAATATATCTGCTGCATCCATTGCACTATTTGGGATCTTTATCTTTCTTTCTACTTCTAACTACCTTTCATTTCCTAGCGCCTTGCTTGGCAATACCTCACTGCTGGCTTTAATGTTGAGCGTTCGCCCAGGTGATGAAGGCAATGGGTTCTGTTCCAAGGCCGGGACATTCCAAAGTCCTTCAAAATGGTAATTGTTACTCACTGCTTAACGTTCAGCATTTAGGGTAATGGCAACAACTGGTTCACCCGTCAGTATAATGTGACCGGGCGGAGTTCTGTGCTGGGTGCCTTCGACATGGTTTTTCAGTGAAATATCACTATAAAGTCGGCATCCGATCCCCGCCATCACAAGGAGGCAAGTACACTAACATACCCTGTCTCCGGGACACATACACCCAAGGAGGCACGTACTTAAATTACCTTAGCTGTTAATATGACGTCAAACAAAATAAAACAAACCAAAGTACAACTACGACAGGTAGGTAGGTCATACCTTAAACCTTCCAATCGACTTACACTAGCGTATACGACACATCGCCTAGCTCAGTAGATGGATTTCGTGGTGGTATAACGGTCAGAAGTGTGGGTACATCTCGGCTAGATATATGGTGCCGAGGCGCAGATAGACAAGAAACATATATATTATAAATTGTCATGCGTATAACAAACAGAGTACTAGGAATTTTTCGCTGGATTTCAATTTTCACTTTTTTACCCGTCGCCATGCGGACCAACTTATGAGAGCGAATATCAGTACACAACCCATCATACACCCTAGTTATATGTGAGCGTGTATAAAGTATACAAGCATTTCATATTTAGTATGGTATCGTCATGAACTTGACATCAACTTCTCGTGTGTACTCAGGAAGGTGACTCTCAAGCTACATATCACAGTGACGCTATTTTGTTAATTATCACAGTTAAGTATAATTGTTAAAAGTACGATAATTCGGTACGTCACTCATATAATATAAAGTACATCACTTCCAGGTACACTAATGAGGCACGTCACACAGTTGATATATATTACTACTGACGTCAGCGTCGTTAATAGATACCACTTATCACAGAAAAACATCAGTAAATATCATTCAAATAACTGACATAACTACAATAATCAATAGCACGGTCGCTGTCCAGTTTCCAGGTCTCACACCATAGACACCACCTATTGAAGGCATCACGTGTGTATCCCTGACCTGACATCGGTATCTCTGGTGACAGGCAATTCCTGAACGGTTTGACAATCTATCATTTCCATCACCGGCTCATCGGGGCTTCAAATTCAGTGTGAACTTATGTTTAGGAGTAGCGAAGGTTGAGTAGACAAATGGCACATCATCCAGACCCTTCGGAAGGGATATCTTGAAGTTTTTTACAATCTAAAATAAAGAAAGGAAAAATGCATCATTTTGTTAGTATATTTAACATTTCTTTCGTGCTAAATGGTGCTTACTTATCTGTTTTCCATATAAATGTCTGGCCTAAATAATATATTAGACTTACACGTGCTTATTAACGGAAATTCATCGACTTCATTTTATCGTATTTCGATATATAATCTACCATAGTTAGGAAGTCATTTCCTTAAATGTAATTTGTTTGATATGAAATGTGTAACGGTACATGTTTTAATACTATATGAAATGTGTAACGGTACATGTTTTAATACTATATGAAATGTGTAACGGTACATGTTTTAATACTATATGAAATGTGTAACGGTACATGTTTTAATACTATATGAAATGTGTAACGGTACATGTTTTAATACTATATGAAATGTGTAACGGTACATGTTTTAATACTATATGAAAT
>JAUMHH010205331.1:0-13087 GCA_032359455.1 Chlamys rubida
TTTGTTCATGTTAAAAACAAAATTGACTCTCTGTATAAATATATCAGGTGACCGTTAAGGCCCATGGGCCTCTTGTTATTTGAAAATGGAATTTGCTCAAATTTTATGATTATTGGTTGACATACAAAATTTCTGACAGCAGACATGTACAGTAAGTAACAAAGAGTCTTGAATCAAAGAGATTCATGTCTGTTAAGCATATCGATCTTTAACATATCCACAGTTCTTAACCCTCTATGGCTTCAAAAGTAACGTGAAGCAAACATGTGTTTATATTTGGTAATCTCCAGAGAGTCCTGTACAATTACATGTCACTGCCAAAGAACCTTGAACTTGTTTGATGGCTTGAGAATTTTGTTAGTCCGCACATAGTTTCATTGTATGTTTCGGCTGGAGTCCGTAGAGAGTTTCATTGTATGCTTCGGCTGGAGTCCGTAGAGAGTTTCATTATATGCTTCGGCTGGAGTCCGTAGATAGTTTCATTATATGCTTCGGCTGGAGTCTGTAGAGAGTTTCATTAATGCTTCGGCTGGAGTCTGTAGAGAGTTTTATTATATGCTTCGGCTGGAGTCTGTAGAGAGTTTCATTAATGCTTCGGCTGGAGTCCGTAGAGAGTTTCATTATATGCTTCGGCTGAAGCCGATTTTGGACAGACATTTGCCTGTCTGGTTATGAATGGATCCATCACTTTACTTTATTAAAGTGGTTTAGGGACTGGGTCATTCTTTGCTTAAATATGACATTGTGTCAACTTCCTGTAGGTCAGCTCCTTGGGGAGGAGGTGTTTATTTATGGGTTAATGACAAATGTCAGTGTGATTGGATATCGGTCAGTTGGGATGGTCAAACCCGCTCAATCATATGTAGCTGTGTGGCCAAATGAGGCTTACTTTATGTTCTCCTTGCCCCTGGTGTCCGTCTGAAATATGGGTTCTTGTGAATGCTTCAAGAAAATGTGTCATAATCCCAGAGGAAGGCCTTTGACCTTTCCATAGCTAAACTGTCTTTTAACACCTAGGATTGCCAAAGCAACACCAGGAAAACAGATTTTAACTCCACGTCAGATTTGGAAGTTGGACTTTATTTATTCCTGGTTTGACTAAGGAATCTTTTCTTTCTTTTGAAGTTAAAAATCTTTCCAAATTAAAACAAATCGCCATGAAATTGTTAAAATCTGTAAATTAGCATTTGTGTGCATTCTTTGCTGCAAATTTCTGAGAAACAACTGAACTTCTCTTATGGAGAGTATATCCTTGTCTCACCCTAGGGTTGAGACCGGGGGATTTCCTTGTCATAACAATTGTATGACGTTACGGCAGCTATACAATGACGTCACGTTAACCATGCAACATTTTCATGTTAAAAATGCATTGACTTGTTATGTCAACGTTGCATTTATGAACACAAGATTTGTTCAGGGAAAGATTGTTGAGTTGTCAAACACTCAGCAGGCCTTATGCTTGAATCTTCCCATTGGGTTGAGATACAGGCCTCATGCTTGAATCTTCCCATTGGGTTGAGATACAGGCCTCATGCTTGAATCTTCCTATTTGGTTGAGATACAGGCCTCATGCTTGAATCTTCCCATTGGGTTGAGATACAGGCCTCATGCTTGAATCTTCCCATTGCGTTGAGAAACCTTTATCTTGCTTACAAAGAGCTGAAACATTCCAATATTCGTTCAGGTATGTAGCCCCTAGACTAGTGACTGTGTTAATTGGACAGAACAGAATAGAGACAAATTGGGTACAAAAATGATTTATACTTAAACCTGATCAGACATTTGTACCCTGTATCAACTTAATAAAAATCAACTGTCAAACTTTTATCAAGGTCACATACAATTTGTCAAGGTCAATTTTTTTTCTCAAGAAATCAATGTGAATCTCACCATAACATACAATAGATCAATAATTTGTGCTTCTGGAGGTTATTTGAAATCTCGTTATCATGGAATTTGAAATTTTGATCACTAGGCAACAGAATATATTTTGGCATCCTAAAATCTTGGAACTGCATTCTTGTGTCTTGGTGTTAATGGAATCACTGAGGATTGAAATAGTGCTCATATCTTTGCCTAAAATCTGTTATACGCTACGTTATTACATGTACAATGTATCTAAACATGTAATTAAATCAGTAGAAGTTTAATTCAATTTAATATGTATGTAGGTGTAACCTCAGTTTTCCACGTTCCATTAATTTCCACACTTACATTGAAGGAATTCTAAATTTCCACTTCATCCAAAAATGTAGACTTCAAAACCGGCTATTTCAGATTAACTAAGACTTGTAGCATTAATTGGTCTGGTGGCTCTTATTCTAGATTTAATTGTTTGTGACTCAAACTTGTTTTTGGGAAATTGAGTATCCAAGACAAAACCTGTTACATTCTTGATTTATTGGTTAGGATTAAAAATTAGAATTCATCAGAAAAACATGTTGAGATAAGACATTCCATTTTATATGAACACATGTAAATCGCATTATCAGAAAGTAAGTTGAAATTTAACAAGAGGAATGCTCCACACTGTCATTGGGAAGGTAAAAAAAATCTATTTAATTGGACTGAAGAATTCACATCCCTCCCTTTTGTCAAATTTAAAGGCATGCCACAGAGAGAGAGAGAAAAATCAATGACATCAGGTTTTATACTGTACTTACATCTACCGGGTTTTTGTCGCCAGTAGGATTGTGACCTAGTCAATGGGGATTAGCTAACACCGGTCACATGTGTTTTACGTGTTTATTGTACGGACCAATTAGCATACAAGACATGGCAGACAGGAATGGAGATTAGAAGGATAGGCCGAGATTAATGGCCGAGGCTAGGGAAGAGTTTTTACTGTGAATGTAAATATAATCTGCTCCAGTGTCTCAATTTTTTTTTAAAGGGAGAGAACTCTCACACAAATCTTGGGTACATATATGGCATCTGTTATGAACAGGAAATATTATGTCGAGCCTTGGTTCACAAATTTTTCTTTATTTCATAATATCATTTGCCAACCATTTCTCAACATATTTTATAAAAATAATACATAACGGCTTCTTGCTTCTGTGAATGTTTAAGAGTATAAAGTTTACATAGTCAGAGCTCTAAGCAATTGAGGTAAACTCTCGGAGGACAACCTTACTCCGATTTACAACCAGGGTACTGGTATAGTGTATCCTTTGATAGCCCAAGGGATGGTATATATTTCTGGTACAAAATCACATTTCCTAGCACTTTAGCCGTAGGTTAGTGTTTGATAGGAGCACAGGGACACACTATAGCCAGTGTCATGTGTGTCAACTATATTCTAGCTGCAAGAACGAAGGACAATTCGGAATGGCAGATTTTAGTATCAACAATCCTGGGGGCTTATGAAAGGATCCTTTCCATCTTTTAACCCATATATATATAGAAATTGGAAACTGCAGCAGAGTATGGGAAAGAAATATGATTGAAATATTTGGAAGATTGAGTACTTCTTATAATTGAATTGGCACTGGATTTGCAGATTTGTGAAGGAAATCTGTTTTAAACTTATACGCTCAACTGATAGTGATGGCAGCGGTTAAATTGAATTTAGAGACACGTCGGTGTGTGAATAATATATATGACAATAAATCTGGATTGTTACACCTAACTATAATGAAATCTTTCCAACTACAAAAATAGTTTTTAGAGACCGACTATTCAGTAATTCTTGAATTAAGTGGGGGTGGAATGTTCTTGCACCATTATGAACAAATACAGACATTTCAATTAAGAAGCATCTAAAAGAAAGTACTGTATCGCCTGAACTACATTGGCCCCTACGTGCTCTGTATGCCATTTTGGTGACCCACTATCGCCAAAAGAAAGACATATTTTAATGGAAATGGTGGTAATGCATGTCCTTTTGTCTCATTGGAATCGTTAGGAAGTATGAACACATATTAATATGTATAAACGTGATCAACCTGCAGTGGAAAGAAACCTTGTCTAACTCATTCACCCCTGAAGACACATTTTAACTCTTCCAATTCAAAGGTTGGAATAGTTTTCCAATTCAAAGGTTGGAATAGTTCATTATGAAATATTAGGGGTGAGGGAGCTAATGGTGTCTGTAAATTGTCAAAACTGCCTCGTGATTCTGAGTACTCCAGGGGAGTATTATACTGTACAATCCAAACCAATCACCAGTCTATAGCTTATCCGTGCCCCGCAGGTAGTCCTCCGGGAACAATTACTTCCGTGAGTGGTGATACACCATGTCGAGATACATGACCCCTTTGAGGTTATCAGAACTGATATATGTGTATTTACAAGTGTTATAACTAGACTATCGATTTTTAAAACAAAGAAACTATAGTGTAGTTTCAAGAATGTTTCAATATGAAACAATTGATATAATTAAAAGTAGTTCTCAGAATCATCACTTACAATATACAATGTCGCAATATATTTAGTTAGGTTTTCTTTCTACAAGTACAAGGTTTATGGGCTTTTTTTACATGCAAACCAAACGATTTAGAAACTTGTACTCGCATATTGAACGAAAATGGATTACATTTTGTATGCACTCCACTTCAGAAATACATGTTATTAGTAGTCGGTGAATCTCAAGTCAAAAGAAGAGGACATTTCTGGGGAAAAGTCATGTAAAAAAGGTAACGTTTGATGTACAATTTCATTACGAATAAAATTCAGAAAAACTGTTTGAATGTTAAAACAGGTACAAAATAAGCCAATGATTGGTTGACACATTACCATAAACTTGTTGATGGAACGATCACATTTTCTGTGTGAATAACAATATTGTTCATTGGTATTACTAACTTGGATTGACAAATTCTTAGGAGTTTGGTTATTAACAAGCTTTTACATAGAATATTTTCAAGTGTTGACTTGACTACCTGCTTTCCATTTCGTTCCTAGGGCATTGATGATATTGCCCCCAGGGGAGGGCCGTGAAGGAAGGCATTTGTCATCAATGTAAAAGTATCATAAATATTTGAGTATGCTACTTGACTCTGTGGCTACATAGATATAGGTTTCATAAACAAAAACGCGTTTTAGCCAGCCTCTCCAAAGAAAGCCATATGGTTGGTTTGTGTACAGACAAACAAACTCCCATGCCAAGTGAAGGGCGACTGTTTTCGATTTTTCTGTCAATTAATACGGAATAGACACACATGGATTTTTTTGCCTCAGCATCCGGACAATGGCAATGAAAAAACAGTCATTTCAGTTGTATTACACTTGGCATAAAATTGCATATATGTTGCAGACATAAAATATGGTTATATCGTCAGGATATGGGTTACACTGATGTAATTGATCCAGGAGAAATGTTTTCATCTTAATTTAAGGCGAATACCAGGCAGTTTTTCAAACAGATTACTGTTAAAATATCTAATGAAATGTTTGCTCTCATTAAGGAAAGTAGGTCAAGGTATGCATTCTGTACTGTACGGGGTTTTAAAGCATATTTACTTTTCTAGAAATGATTTGTTCTCATTAAATGAAGCTAGGCAACGATCCAAGTTGAAATGCAGAAATATAGTAAATCAATTGGGAACTGGGTTTCCACAGACCACCCATGTTAGAGGGTAGTACGCTGTGTACAATGTCCTTCTAGTCTAATCCCCTACCTGATGCAGCCAACAGGTTACGTAAGCAGAGTTAATGGCTTCTGTCACCGTGCTGATTACACTGTCTCGGTAGGAGGAACTCTTAAGGGTGTGTCACCATGTGCTGCGGTGATAGTTGTCAAATATTTTAGTGACGTTCAATTATCTTCAGCTGTTAAATCTGTCTTAAATGACGCCATACTTCAAAAAAGGCGTAAATCGTGTCATTTGGACAACCCTGATTATGACGGCAGCAGAATATTTTTCAATCCTGGTGATTGCGACAGGAAATAATTTCTTTCTAGCTGAAGTGTCCCTGTAAGATTACTCTCTTAACAAGGGGCAGGGACATTGTAATTTTTATATATAAGGTATATTGTTAAGATTGATATTTGCAATAATGGAGATGAAGTTTGAGTAAAATGGTCTTATGTTTTCTTGCAAGGTGTAGACCTATCGGGGTTTAGTATGATGTTTCATAGTTATAAATGAAATGGGAATTTCTTTTTTACTTTTTTAACGATCCTGAAAAATACTCATTTATCTTCATACCAAACAGCACATTGATGTTCCAGATATACATTGTCTAATAAAATCCCAGTAAACAGTGGTGGTCCAGTGGCGTAGTGGATAACGCCTTTCACCAAGGCGGGGGGTTTCCCAATTGGATGTGAAAAGGTATGGGGTCACCTGCTCAGCTTCATGGGTTTTCTCCAGGTACTCCAGTTTCCTACCACATGGAGACCCCCTGCTGCTAACATCTGGGCCAACAAGGGAGTGATTAATATAAGTGTAATAAACTTGTTTCGTATAGTAATAATTTTTTTGTAATTCCAGTCAACAGCCAGTTTGAGTTTACTGGTAGCAGATATTTCAATTTCTGTTGCCATCATAACAGATGATGGATCCTAGTCATTTCAATGATTTGGAGATGATTGGACATTGTAGGGTATACAGGCATGTCACATTGGTAACCATTAGTGTCCCCATGTAAATAGAGGACTTTATCCTAATGGTCCTACACACACAACCTCCTCAAATTACACTGATCATCAATATACATACAAAGTGAGGGGCATTACCAGTGCTGGAGAGGTGGGGATCAATATAACAGTCCCTGTAACGGCTGTCACGCCCTCCCCCTCCTCCCCCTCCTCCTCCTCCTCCTCCTCCTCAGCTGTTATACTAGGATCATCAAGTGCTGTTCATTGCAATGTACTAAACAGTACTATACTCCATGGAGGTCTAAGTTTTGATATGCAATTGAGGTTTTGAAAATTTTAAATACTGTGCAGTGTTTTATTAAGGTTTGCTCGGAGTGGGAGGCATTGGGTCGTGTGACGTAGTTAGATAGAGCATTGTACTGTACTACTTATCATGGAGTTAAGGTTGTGAAGATTTCAGATAATTTGCAGTATTTTCTTAAGGTTGGGGGGCATTCGTTGGAAGTGTGACATAGGCACATTTCCTCATCTCCCCCTCATCCCCAAAACCATTGGGGGGGGGGGTTAGAAAAACCAACTTCCATTAAGAGATCAATCATTTAGGGATTTCTAACAGGAATATATGTCTTTTGTATATATTTGTCCAGGTAAGTTGAGATAACTATACGAAAATATCTGAATTCCTAATATAGTAAATATAAATAGAGATGTCAATATGCAAGTGAAAAACAATATCTAATGCATACCCTTGTTAACAGGAAGGTTAATGTCCGTTGCTTTCTACATCATACGGTTTGTGCCCGTTAGTGAATGTTACAAAGCACCTGTTTATCTCATCAATTAAGATCAATGGCGTATGAGGACTATAGTTGGAGGCAGAAGTATTAAAGATGATCTGTCAGTGTACTTTACAATAACAAGCCGCCTTTACAATACCAAGCCGCCATGACAAGCATCTGTTGTAGATATGTCAACCTGTAATTATGATAGAAATCAATAGTGTGCCTGTAACTATAGCGGATCAATGTTGTAATGACCCCTTCACTCTATCACCCCCCCCCCCCCACACTCTATATCCCCCGCCCCCACACTCTACCTCATCCCTGCCCCTTACTCCCTCATACTCTCATCTTTCCCACCCATGTTGCACAATTAGTAGTAGAAGTCTCGAGGCCCCAGGTTATGACAACAAATATTAAACTTATTTTTGCAGTTAATGTTTAGCGTATTATACAGGAATTGTTAGGTGCTACAATATTATTATTACACCCCATCCCCAGCTAGCCCACTCCCTCCACACTTTCCCATTAGCTGCCCCCTCCTCATTTGGACAAATATTGTTGTCTGGCCTTTTATGTGGTATGGTAATTTTGACTATTTAAATATATAAGAATGTAAATTAGACTGTAATGATTGTGTTGATTAGGCACAACCTCCCCCTCCATCTTTACAAGAGATTCTCTCAATTAGTCATTGGACATGGCTTTTTGTAGGAGTGGCACTGACCTCATTTACACTCAAACAAAACCTTTTTTCAAATCATCTTTTTTTTCTCCTTATTCACTCTATCCTCCGCCACCCTCTGCCCTACATCAGATTATCTATCGTCTAGGTCATCTACAGCTTCGTGGCAGGGGCACTGACCCATTGCACTTGATCACTCAAGAGAAGAAACCCTGCAGTACTGGTAAGAACAATAGAAGATGTCCTGCTCAATAAGCAAATCCAATAAAGACATCGGCAAATTGAAGAAATGTGTTTCTGTTATGCTTCCCAGGAGTATTGTGAACCAGACTTTGAGTTGGTAAATCATTCAATATTTGCCAAGTTAGTGTACAGAATATTGACATTTCTGTCATGATTTGATACAGACCCCGACTTTATCTAAGTCTAAATCAGGGTAGACATGATAACTGGTGTCAGACTAACAACAGATGGTGAGGATGCTTGTATAATGAAAATTTACAATGAGGTTTATGGATGTTTAAAATTTTGAAGGCAATGCAGTCCTACGTTTGTCATAACGGAGATTCTGCTATTAACTCATAACTTGTAACATGTTTGAAGTTTCACAGAAAGTGTCCCAGTGATGAAATATGCTGTACAGTACCAGAAAGATGGAATGACTTACACTGTCTTGTGTACCATTCGTTGTAAATAAGACGTTCAATGCTGTTATTGGGATTCAATTACCTACTGTCAAATCGTAGAGATGCATTCAAAAACCAAAATGGTAATTACACAACATGATTTTATTCTGATGCAACTTTTGTTACATGCTGTTGCGATTTGAAACCCAGCACGCAGCAAACATGTAGATGATTTCATTGAAAAGACAATTGAATTAGACGTATGCTGAATGAATCTGGTTTTTTTTTTCCCTTCATCAAATTTCTGCAATTGCTGTTCCAGTTCATTCTATAAATATATTGATTGCGTGGAAGTTAAGTCCATGACATGTCCTGTAACAGACTGTCAATCGAGTAGAGTGGATTAACTCGCGAGTCAAACTGGTTTAATGTTCCATGTTTCCATGGCAACATGATATTAACCTTGATGCTATGTACTCTAGAAGGTCAACATGTAACATATAGCGCTTAATTCCCTAGTCCAAATGTTACCAGACCTACTGTTTCACTATTAGATCTATTTAATTGCGGGGTGTGTATACTATCAGAATTCATGCTTTAATGAATCAAAATAAGGGGAGTATATAGGACCCTGAAGGGAGAATCTATATTAAGTTAAAGTTTCAAATAAGACACTGCGTTTTCATTTGGCTCAAACATACTCTTCAAAACTTCAAACAACAACAAGATTGCATGAATGGCACAGGAATTTGGATACTTAGCAATGCTGTTTAAAATGAAGTGCAGGATCGGATTGTGATATATTTCAGAAGCGTAATCACACTAAAAGTAAAATGTTCAACACTGCCATTTTAGTTTTGATTAGACGTTAAAATGATATTTACAAGTTTGGGGCTCAAAATTGTCACCATCAGACAAATTCATTAAAAAAAATTAATACTTTTGCAAAATATTTTCAGAGAATTACATTTGATTTAAATTTCATTACGTTTATTAAGCTTTGGTAAAATGAGTTTCTGTGAATCTAGTGTTTCCAATGTTATCTATTTTGATTGGTTATCAAAAGTATGCGATACGAGAGACTATTCTGTAATACAAAACGGAGCCAGTGTTGGGCCCATTGCTAATCATAATCAGAGAAGAGGATTCTAGGGGATTAAGGCAAGGGGAAAGTCTGTATTCCAACTATTTTTGGGGGGGAGGGGGGGGAGTGGTTCCAGCTCGGTAGGTGGGGGGTTCCAGCTCGGTAATTAGGGAGGGGGGGATTTGTTATTACAACTTATCTTAAAATGGAGAAGACAGGAGGGATTCCAGAATTTAAAATAATCCTAAACTATTAAACTGGAGAAAACAATCGCAGAATCATTTCTTAGTTTATTTCAGACATGACCTGTTAAAAACTCTGTTTTAAGCTTTTCCACATAAAAATTCCAAAGGCCTTGGCTTGGGTCTGTTTGAGACTAGGGCAGCAGTGCTACTACCCCCCACCCCTCTTCACCCTCCCCCTAATTACAAGTATGTTTACATACTGTCAGGGTTAGAGACCAGTCATATGTTACTGTGGCTGAAATCTACATAGCACAGCTGGCAGATAAACCATCCTCAATGATCTACAGCTAGTGACAAGTTCAAAAACGACCTAGTTTATAGTCCTGTGTGGGCTTGGATGGCTGGTTGTCTTTGTACATGGATAGAATATGTTGCTGATTTCCACTCAATGTTTCTCTTCATCAACACCGGCATTTTTAGCGGCATTTTTAGCGATACTATTTCAACAATGCTGTTCAGCGCAACACATGTTCCTAATTAAATGTTGATACAAGGAGGTATCAAGCTTTGTTCGGTTTCCTAGGAAATATACATAACCTTTATTGGTTGTCATAGATATAGAGGGAAAAATGACAATGGTTAGAAATGGCAATGGGAATAACAGTAATGAACAAAGACGGGCACTGTTAGGAAATTATATATAATTCTTATTTAAAATGAATAACAGTTATAACTGCTAGTATACCTACCCCAGCCCCTCCGCCTCCTCCAGAGAAGGGAATCATACCACCAGTGTTTTGAGCCGATCCCGATCCCGATCCCGTCGGACGGTTCGAATTATAGATATGGCTAAGCCCTTGCATTATGTTAGCTTGGAATGACCAGGGATTTCAAAGTCCCAGATCCTGGTCTCCTTAGGTATAGTGACAAAAAAAAATATCCTTGACAGAGGACGTCAAAAAGAATAATTTCAAAACTTATCTATCACACATATTGACTAATGCTACATACACAAAACTGAAGGGACTGGAAGGATAAATATCCTAAATTAGAGAAAATCCATTCTCTTGGTGTCCATAGGGCAAAAGATATTCTCACAGTGACACTGCATTAATCCATTCGGAATATCTGGAAGTTTTACAGAGATAAATCACAAGGGGAATATTTATGCTTGGCGTTAATCCATCCGGGTGGACTCCTGGTGTTGGCGAAGAGTGTGACTGGCGTGTTTACCACCACGACAACGCGTGTGAAACTGAGGTCGAAGCTGCACTGGAGCACGACAATTGACAACAAGTCGTACAATAGCAGAATTTAACACTGTCAAATATGTGGTTTCCATGTCCAGCCAGCTATAATTGATGTCGTCCCTTGTATTACACGGCTGTTAACATTCTGCTGTTAGGCTTCCCTGAATTGAAGTTCCATTAATATAACTCTCGGCCAGGTACTTTATCCCAGTGTGTGCAGCATTGGATCACATCTCTCCCAGTGACAACCACACCGACGGATTAATTACAAGTGATAGGTTTTACAATGAGGTGCTCTTTCCTGTGCTATTGTTCTATTGAGTCTATCTATTCATTAAGTATTGGAATCATGTCGATTCATGTTTGCACAGATGAAAAGGTATCTTTTCTAGTGGTCTATGTATCTGGATCTAGTCTGTGGCAGCAGGAGGGGGCTACTGGAATGTTGACACATGTGATGACTTCCTAGTGTGTGGCTCCTGGGTGCTTCCTGGTTTCTCTGTGTAGACATATGGGGTTCCACTGCCTCTGTATCAGGGAGAGTGTCCAGGATGTGTAGGGGGTCTAGTATTTTGTAATATAGAGAGGAATAATCTCTATTTGTATTAGGTTTCAAGATGCATCAGCTGGTACCTGTACCCAGATGTCCTGTTTATATAGACTAAACCATTTGTGTACCCAACGCCACGTACCAGTAGCTAGCTAAATACTACAGTCATTGGTCAGGCAAATTGTTATAATTCTCGGTATCTCTGATGTATAATGATAGCCAAGTTGATTTATATTGATCATGGAGTATATAACTTTTGGTCGAGAGCGGAATATTAAACTCTCTGGATACGAGTTATCTGACATTTAATGATGAAAGGGGTTGTCGTTAGTTTATAGATTAAAACATGTTTGCAATGAATCCCGGCGGACATACAATATTAATTCACTATAATTACACAAAGCATTGATCGGGGACAAAAAAGCCATTTTGCAATGGAATCCACAATAAGCATGTTATTAAGATTTTTCATTACTCTTTGATTTGACATTTAGTGTTAATATTGGTATTTTTTCATTTCTCTAATATCAGGATGATATGTTTTCCATTTCCCATCAAAACAAGTAA
This sequence comes from Chlamys rubida, assembly GCA_032359455.1. Classification (NCBI taxonomy): domain Eukaryota; kingdom Metazoa; phylum Mollusca; class Bivalvia; order Pectinida; family Pectinidae; genus Chlamys; species Chlamys rubida. The sequence continues at coordinate 12,271 of JAUMHH010205331.1, forward strand.
CAAGTAATGCTGTCCATCCCTGAACCAGGAAAGGTGTGGAGTGTTTTAGATAATGGTAGACCCATAGACAATCACCTTGAAAAAACATTGTAGATCTATAGGAAAACATTTCTTCCTAGACCAAGTTGTCTATGAAGTTATTTTTTATTACCTATATGATTCATGATTCACGACTAACCATAGTCGTAAGGCAAAAAAGAATTTTATAAAATCACTTTTTTCCCTTTATTAAAATGGGGATTAAATATAACAAGTAACATTTCCTTGGTCAAGATCTGGTCTATGCAAATTTGAGTAGGTCTATAAGAGATCAATCGGTCTTACATAGACCTATTCTCTATGGTGTTGTAACAAGTCTAAATTCTAAGACTGGGTGTGATTTATCTTGCCAATGGTATCAATATCTTCAGTTGACATATGTTTGAATGTTGTTAAAGGCTTAATCCAAAGTCTGGTTATGAACATTGTGCTTTTAGATAAAACTTACAACGTGTAATGAAATACGGGGGAGCAAGACTGTTTCTCCTTCAGCTCAATAAAACTGAGTCTAAATTGGATTCTGTAGAATGACACAACAGGCACATACTCAGATTCTCTATGTTTCTCTATAACATTTTCATTTCCATAGTCATAAAATACCATGAAACCTTATTACATTTAATTGCAGTGTGCTGATTTCAGGAAATATTAAATTATCCTAGAAAGAAAAAAAATATGAAGATAATCTGCCAGCAAGTACATTAACTCATTCACCCCTAAAGACACATTTGAACCCTTCCAAATCAAAGGTTGGAATAGTTCATTATGAAATTTCAGG
>JAUMHH010205342.1:0-13084 GCA_032359455.1 Chlamys rubida
CTGTACAATCTGACAAATAGTTTACTCTGAGTGATACACCCCTGTACAATCTGACAAATAATTTACTCTGTGTGATACACCCCTGTACAATCTGACAAATAATTTACTCTGAGTGGTATACCCCTGTACAATCTGACAAATAATTTACTCTGTGTGATGCACTCCCGTACAATCTGACAAATAATTTACTCAGTGTGATACACTCCTGTACAATCTGACAAATAATTTACTCTGTGTGATGCACTCCTGTACAATCTGACAAATAATTTTCTCTGTGTGATATACCCCTGTACAATCTGACAAATAAGTTACTCTGTGTGATACACCCCTGTACAATCTGACAAATAGTTTACTCTGTGTGATACACTCCTATATAATCTGACAAATAATTTACTCTGAGTGATACACCCCTGTACAATCTGACAAATAGTTTACTCTGAGTGATACACCCCTGTACAATCTGACAAATAATTTACTCTGTGTGATATACTCCTGTACAATCTGACAAATAATTTGCTCTGTATTTCCTATAATAAAACTATGTGTACTAGTTGCCATGCGCTCCTCTATGAAAATATTACTCCGCATGATGCACTCTTGTATAATCTAAAATTAGTTAACTGTGTGTGATGCACTCTTGTTTAATCTAAAACTATCTTACTCTTTGTAAACACTCATGTTTAATCTTTTCCTTATTTTACTCTATGTGATGTACTGCTGTATATTTAAAATAACTACTCTGTGTGATTTACTTCTATTTAATCAAGAACTGATTACAAGTGACACACTCCTGTATTGTTTACCGATACTATTTCTAAGGTGAATTTCCTAACAATTAATGTATCCCTTTTGTATTAATATATCCCAAACAGTTTGCGTTTAAATCTTTTAAAAATGTATTATTTCTTAAAATGCTGCTGCATATCTTCTTACGTCATCACTAAAATACAAGATAAGGCGGCACCTGTTAAATAATTTAGTAAGTTTAAAAAAAAAATAACTGAACATCTGTTTCAGCAAATGTCTATTTTGTCCAGTTAGGAATCGTTACTGGTACTTATAATCAAAAGAATGAAAACCGGTGTGCATTGTATCAACTATAAAATCAATAAAGCAAACGGTTTAAGGTCCCTAATAATAATTTGTTTACGTCATCATTTTTGACCGCGATAATGAATATTTTTTAAACTAGTATTTCATTGATAAATTTCAGTTATCAACTAAATACGGGTGCCCTTAACATTTTAGTTCCGAGACATAGTTTCTTGTCTATCACAACAAGAGGAGAGTTGAGGAGACAAGAATAATACAACATGGAAAGTAATTAGGGCCCCGTATCGGAAATATGAAACTTGGTCAAGATGTTCAGTTCACGAAAATTAACGCTGAGATAAAAAGTCAAGGTTAAAGAACACTATCATTAGGTTTAAAGGTCAAGGTCAAATTTTGCATCTTTTCCCTGATGAACATTTTGTTATGACATTATGAAGCAAAGTTGGTCGGAATGTAACAAAGAGTCAACTGACTTAAGGTCAAGGTCACTGGGTCAATGGTCAAGGTCAAATTTAGTATATTTTCACTGATGAACATTTTGTTAAGACATTATGAAGCAAAGTTGGTCGGAATTTAACAAGGAGTCAACTAACTTAAGCTTTGCTTTCAAAGGTGTATCTGCCGACTGTCAACATCCGTTAGCTTTCCTTTCAAAGATGTATGTACCGACTGTCAACATCCGTTAGCTTTGCTTTTACAGGTGTATCTACCGACTGTCAACATCCCTAAGCTTTGCTTTTAAATGTGTATCTACCGACCGTCAACATTTCTAAGCTTTGCTTTTACATGTGTATCTACCGACCGTCAACATTTCTAAGCTTTGCTTTTACAGGTACCTTCAGACCCTAATACGTTCTGCACAGATGGTATCACCTGCTTGGACAGCACCAGCGGGCAGTGTTTAAATATGTTTGTGTTTGAGGGGACTTCGTGCAACAGTTCTCCTGGTAATGATTATGTAAGTAAACGTTTCTTATTTCACACAAATGTAAAATTAACTGAGATTCTATATGGCAAACTGGCATTCAATATAAAACTTTCTTCTAAACTAGCCAAAACAGTGCCTCATTCGTCTTTGATATCTTAGTAGAATGGCATGCCAATGTGTTTTGTTTGGTCTCTTATTAAATGGTAATCATCTGGTTCTTGTATTTTCGTTTTTGAATGGCAGTTTGGTGTTTTATCTATTATTTAAGCAAGATGTTTTTATTTTGCTATGCATTAGTGGTAATGATTTGTTAGTTCGTTGTTAAATAGCATTGTATATTTTGCTGTTTTCTTGCTCTTTTTTCTTTGGGAAGTTAACTTTAGTTTTCCTTTTTACCTTTTTGTATGGTGGTAGAATGACTTTTGGGATGATGATTGTGTTTTGTTTATAGATTGGTACCAATTTTGGTAATCTTCGTTACTTTGTAGTTCGTCATACGTGTCATATTTTTTTATTCAAGATTGAAATTTTAATATGTATATGTCCATTGAAAAAAGGCTCAAAAATTAGGGTAAGTTTGGAAACCAAATAAACATTTACCTTATTGTTTATTATATCTTAATTAAAACTGCAATGTAATTTTGAGGAAAAGTGATTCTGTACTTCAAAGGACTACATGTATATGTGCAATAATTATTCCAGTGGTGCCAGGATGGTTTCTGTGTCCTGGAAACACCAACAACAACCACTCCAACTCCGACAACTACCACTACCACTCCAACAACTACCACTACAACTCCGACAACAACCACTACCACTCCGACAACAACCACTACCACCCCGACAACTACCACTACCACTCCGACAACTACCACTACAACTCCGACAACTACCACTACCACTCCGACAACAACCACTACCACACCAACAACTACCACTACCACCCCGACAACAACCACTACCACACCAACAACTACCACTACCACTCCGACAACAACCACGACAACCCCGACAACTACCACTACCACTCCGACAACAACCACAACAACCCCGACAACTACCACTACCACACCAACAACTACCACTACCACTCCGACAACAACCACTACAACCCCGACAACTACCACTACCACTCCGACAACAACCACAACAACCCCGACAACTACCACTACCACCCCGACAACTACCACTACCACTCCGACAACAACAACTACCACTCCGACAACAACCACTACCACACCGACAACTACCACTACCACTCCGACAACAACCACTACCACCCCGACAACTACCACTACCATCCCGACAACTACCATGACCACCCCGACAACTACCATGACCACCCCGACAACTACCCCTACCGTCCCGACAACTACCATGACCACCCCGACAACTACCCCTACCACCCCGACAAGCACAACTTCCCCAACAACAACAACTACAGAACAGCCCACTTCGAAAACCACAGTCTTCATTCCAACAACAACGTACACTGGGCCAACAATCGAATCGTCAGTTAGTCCGTTTCCGTCCTCCCCTTCCTCTTTCCTTCCAACATTCTTTACCAAGTACCCTGTGAGTGGCACCACACACGAGAAAAAGCCAAAAAAACCTAAAGGCGTTCTGTACGGCTCCAGTTTCTACAAAACAATTACAAAGGCATCACAGGGGGCCAAGACGTATACACGGATTTACTATTAAACGAACAAACTGCTTGAATGGATAATTAAACGATATTCTTTCATTCCGATTCTAATTGAATGCCTTGCAGATCTAAAATGCTATAAACTCTTGAATTTAGAGCTTCCACATAAGTTACTGCAAAAGCCACCTACATTTAACTACCTACTACTCGCATTCACCACTGAATCATCAAGTGTCTTAACCACAGAACGAAATACTTCAGTCTCTTTATAAGTTACCCCAACCCTTTCATTAGTGATCACCTATCTAGTCCTACATCAACCCCCACTAGTCCTACACCAACTCCCACTAGTCCTACACCATCTCCCACTAGTCCTACACCAACTCCCACTAGTCCTACATCACCCCCCACTAGTCCTACATCAACTCCCACTAGTCCTACATCACCCCCCACTAGTCCTACATCAACTCCCACTAGTCCTACATTAACTCCCACTAGTCCTACACCAACTCCCACTAGTCCTACATCAACTCCCACTAGTCCTACATTAACTCCCACTAGTCCTACATCAACTCCCACTAGTCCTCCATTAACTCCCACTAGCCCTACATCAACTCCCACTAGTCCTACATCAACTCCCACTAGTCCTACATCAACTCCCACTAGTCCTACATTAACTCCCACTAGTCCTACATTAACTCCCACTAGTCCTACATCAACTCCCACTAGTCCTACATCAACTCCCACTAGTCCTACATCAACTCCCACTAGTCCTACATCAACTCCCGCTAGTCCTAAATTAACTTCCACTATTTCTTTTTTTACTAGTTCTTGATCAACTTCCACTTATCCTACATCACCTCCCACTTGTTCTTCATCAAATACTTCTAGTCCTACATCAAGTTGCACTAGTCCTACATCAAGTTGCACTAGCCCTACATCAACTTTTGCATGCCTTTCGCCCAGGGGTCATTCGTTATGGGTTCATATAAACACCATACTTGGGCTTCAAAGGAGAGGGGGAACCTATATTGTACGCGAATGATATATCGATACGTAAAACACTTGTATTATTATCGCAATACTGTTAGTGCATTTCTGATCTTGTGGAGATTTATTAAATACTAAGTAATATCACTTTAAGTGTTCTTAATTTTTTCCCGGGACTGACAAAATGAAAACTCTCTGAAACCGCATAGTGTACTCTGAAAAAGAGTACGCTTTCTTCAAAACCCGACCCAGGTTATTGAAAAAGTACATGCTGAGAAAATTTAAAAAAAACATGGGCAGAAAGTGTTCTAAACGTTTTCTTCAGGTTTTGTCAGTTCGGATTGTATAGACGATCATATAACGCAAGTAATTATTCATGTGTGATGTTTCGATGGCTATTAAGGTATGTACTCTGTCATATTCATCAGACAAACGACCTGTGTAGTCTATGTACACAAAGGTTTAAATGGGGGGAAATATGTACGAGTTAGGTGTTAGGCTAGATTGATTAGCTATACATATATTGTATGTTAATGAAAATTTATTAGAACCCGGCAATACAATATTTCTTTAAAAGGACCGCGTCAGACCATGAATAAGTATGATAATCCATCTAGTCTGATTTACATGTACTTCATACCTCAGGCCGTTGGCGTATTTCGGTGTGTTCAATGTATCACAGTTATCTCCCCATTATTAATATAAATGTCCAAGTAAAATTCAAAATTATTTGGGAACACTTAACCCTCTTAATACCATTGTGTAACTTTAGGCACTCTACCACGCATTGATAAGGATGAGTCCATTATGGTCTACAGTGGTGAAAGGGTTAAATAGTCTGTATGATAGAAAACTTTGTATCCCGGAACAGTTTACAAACACATTACGTGTATAGACATTAATTAGTGTAAAAACACAATGTGTATTAACTAGTTTATTGTAAACACACTTTATATTCTGAAAAGTGCAAAACAGACTCTGCACATTCAACTCGAACGCGCCTTTCATTTCTTATCTCCGAAGATTTAGTGACAAAGATAAATAATGTACATTAATTAGTGAAATGATTCAACTCGAACGCGCCTTTCATTTCTTATCTACGAAGATTTAGTGACAAAGATATATAATGTAAATTAGTGAAATGATTCAACTCGAACGCGCCTTTCATTTCTTGTCTACGAAGATTTAGTGACAAAGATGCGTAGAAGTGAACTCAATGTTAATCAGTATGAAGACCAATTTGTATTATAAATGTATTGTACTGTCCGCCGAACATTTTATAGCTATATCTGTATATAAAATAAATGTTATATTTTTCTTATTGAACAGTTCTTGCTAAGATTATATTTGCCATATCATATAATTAAGGATTACCTTTTATTTTGTTTAATTTATGAGATAATAAATCCAATGGAGCACGAGGTAAATTGCGTGAGCGCGAAGCGTTTACGAACAATTTACCGACTGCTCCATTGGATTTATTATCTCATGAACTAAACAAAATAAAAGGTTAATCCTTATATTTACAATATCTTCTTTTAACAATAACACCATTAAAAGAGTCGGATACAAGCATCTACCTTGTGTAATCTGCGTTCAAAATTATTTTGACGTTATGTTAATCCATGCGAAGCAGCCATTCGCAAAAGCCGTTGACAGACAGCTAAACCCCGCCCACTTTCTCCGTGACAACAAAAGAAAAAGTTCCTCCATGTCAATATTTGTATTCACATGAAATATCCATATTTTACTTCATACAATATCTTCATAATTGTATATGTAGGTAATGGAATAAATAATTTTATATTTGTATGAAATTGGGGCAAAATACTAAGTAGAAATACTAATGACCGCGGACCGTCCATCGTTTGAAAGTGATGCACCCAAAGGCGGGAAATAGAGAGTGCTACCATGCATGTCGTCGGGCGATAGTGACTAGCCAAGGCCTGGTGGAAGTAGTGAGCAAACCAGATGTTTGTACAGATGACATGTACACTGTATGATGTGGATAAATCGTTTGTCAACCGAGTGACTGTTGATGTAACAATTGGGAGACGAGAAATTTGACCTACATTTCTAGGAACGATAGCCATCGTTTCTGTGTCATGGTGGCCGACACTCATAGATGAGAGAGTGGAGCTGATGGAGCGTTTATGTACCGACGAAAATTCGTTGCTGTAGCTTCTGACACTAGCTTCATTTTATATGACCGGTCATGAACATGATCTGTCTTGTCTCGAACCCGACATCATTTGGTGTCTCGAACGCACGGTAATCTAAATGCTAGCGTTTGTTTGTAAACATTGACACGAGGTTTGCGGTAAGAAGTCTGTCCATATTTACATATATTCATACGCGGTGAACTGAATCACGTTCTTGAGAAATAAACAGACTTGCCTACACTTACGTTATCGATTCAGAAACGGTGGCAATTGTAAATATTATTCAAAAACTAAACCCTGCTACTTTCTATTTTATACTTATGTATGGGCCGATAGATGGGCCGATAGGATGCATATTTTATGTCGATACATTTTTTTCTGGCATGAGTATTATTGTATTATATATTGAAGAACACGGTTGCGATCTTTGATCCGTCAGATGGCTGGTTGTCACACAAAGTGACCTTGAAACCCAATACTTGTAGCACATGCATCAGCACAGATAGAATCAGGCCATGCATACGTAATCGTCATGATATTATAATATTATACAACCTGTCTCTGTAAACACATGATACTATAATATAACAATCAGACAAAATATCCCTGCATTTAGATGATAATGTGGATGATCGAGGTCCGGCGGATTCAACAAATTACCAATATATCTTAAGGTATGCACTTCCTAGTATCATTCCCCATGGTCAATTTGATGCATATAAACATTTGTTTTCGGTATATACTATATATATGTTCTAGTAGTTAACAAGGGGAAAATATTTTGTTTTGAAAAAGGTACTTAAAGGAACATTTTTCAAAACATATCTTCGCGAAACAGGTATGTATTTTTATAGTTATTTTCTCCTTGTAAAATTACTATGATAAACCATAATTAGGAAAACAGAATTATTATGCCTCATAACGTTTTAATTGAAATTTAACACTGATAAATGAAGAAATACATTACCTCTCTATAATGGTATCTACTACACTGTAGTTTAAAAATCAAAAGACATTGCTTCTAGACATTTCAAAATAGAAACGTAAAAAAGATGATTGAGCATTTTAAATGTGTGATATCAATCAATCTTTACCGAATCGGTTAAATAGCCAACACATGTATGTTACCAATTCGAACATGTTGCACATTTTCCTCACAAATTGACAAGAACAGATACATTTTAATGAATAATTTATCTTTTTGACAGAATATGCATATGGTGATTATATAACATATCACGTATGTATCGCTTTCATGAAAAACTTATATCGCTTAAAGAAAGGAACATTTGTTTCACATTAATCTATTTGTAACACGGCTATCGATTTGGGGTATGTTTCATCTCCATTTGCAATAATGAACGGAGGATACTTCATATTATATTTATCTTTTTAGATTAAATCCAATTTTACCGGATTTTATTCCTGCATATTACCATTATATATAAATATACGTCACTCTAACGCAATGAAAAGTAATTTCAGGTTACTGAAAATAGAATATTTTTAAGAGAAAAATATCAATATTTTCTTTTTATTTATAGGAACATATGTTGTTAACCAAAAAATGACCTAAGTTTTCATTTGTATATTTTTTGGGTATCAACAGCGCGTGCATCCATTAGGAGAATCCGGTTAACCTGGAAAGGGTTAGTTTGCCAGTTACCGCAACCGGACCACCTCATCACAGTAGTCAGTTGATGAGAATAACTGGCAGTTTCCACACTTTCTAAAACAACATAGTTGTCATTTTCTCGTTAAAATATTCATTTGAACAATATTTTTCAATATTAAGATAATTGTATTATCATACCGCATTATTTCCCGGGAGTCGATTTCATATCGTTTTATTTTATGTTTCACTTTTATGATTTAGTGTATGATTAATACATTCTTTTTATATCGCAACTTAAAATTGCTGCATTAGATATATGAAAATGATCTATGTCGGGTACCGTTCCGTTTTGAAACTTTCACGTTAGATTTAAATGTTTAAGAATTAGTGATATTTTCATTTTAGAGAACTAGAGAGGGAAAGGCACGTGTTGCAATTGTGAAGCTTATATCATATTCATTTCATCTTTGCTCGGTAAAATGTTTAGGCTATTGAAAAATAACATCATTTCAAAAATAAAGTTTTTTAATTTTCAGATGTACAGGTCTATAGCACATTAGAAAAGGTTCATCTTAAATCATCTATGAGATTGTTAATATGAATTATACAGGTCAGTCCTCCCTCATCCATCACCGCCAAAAAAAGGAAAGAAAGAACAAGATATAAATAATGGATTGCATTAATGGTTGTTACATTGTACATATATTGCTCTTACCCTGCGTAAACATGGTTAGGGCAATACATATCATATTATGCCGAAGAAGCAAGTAGATGAATTAACGTATTAATCCAATCATATGGACAAACAGGTTGACGCAGCTTTTTAGTCGCCTGCTTCCGACAATTGGAGTTAGGTTGCTTAAGCTGGGTGTATGCCAGGGCACGAATCAACAAAATTACACGCATGTTCATGCAGAAATTATGCGCTAAAACAAAGTTTCTTTTTTACCCACTGGACACAAAAACTATTGTTTTAACAACCAGCGTACAATGTAGGTTTCTCTGTGTGTGGTCCATTTTTCTTCAACATCAAGATTACCCGCCCACGTCCATGCAAGCCATTTATAGTGATATTTATAAGTTGGACAAACTTGGTTCATAATTGTGGTAAATATACGAAGTTGATTTCTTATTTTGAAGTGACTTCACTGCCAAAATCTATGACAAATGAAATGAAATTCACTTCCTTGTTATTAACTTCTGTTTCCTTAATGTTAATATTCCGTCTTTGCGTATTGTAAAGTTATCTGCTCTTGGGAGCAGGTATTGATTGTTACGTCATTTGTTTGTGAGAGTAACGTCATCAATTTTTGAGAAAACGACGTAATTTTCTCACACAAACCAATGATGTAACAATCAATACCTGCTCATAAGAGAAGATAACTCTGCAATACGCAAAGACGGAATACCTACCTTAACCTTCTGTGCCCACCCCAAATTGTTCAGGTAATTTTCAAAGAAGCACTATTAAAGTTAAGATCACTATCCAATATAAAACACAAACAATTATTTCTAAAAAAAACATTTTTTTTTACTTTCCTACTTACTCTGAATTTTTCAAACATGTTACAGGAACACACTATTTTTTGTTTTACCTTTTGATTGTTTCTCTGAAAGTTAAGTCTAAATACGTAAAAGCCTTGAAAAAAAGTACAGCTGCTAAATTTGTAAGAAGATAAATTCTGATTATTCAATCAGATTATCTATTTCATTTTACACAATGTTTTTTACATGGAATTAATGAAGCAAATAATATGACTTAAACAGTGCCAAAATAAAATTAAAATTGGTACAAAAACATGGCACCATGAATCAAACCACCAACAGAAGTTATAATCTGAGACATTAAAGGTATATATAGTGTCTGCAAGATCAGTGATTTTATTTGTTGTTTTTTTTTTGTCTTGAAAGACAACAGTTGAAAACATAATGATTCTCAAAAAAACAAAAGTTTTTTTTCACCAAAAAAAAAAAAAAAGGGAAAAAAACATAAAATGATCCCAATATTTATATTATAATAATATTACTATATTTTCCTGTTTCATGAAGGTACATGCATTCTAAAGTAAAATTTAGAAAAAAAACACACACTTATTGATGGCATGTTGAAATACTAAGATAAGTAGCTTATAAGGTTAATAAAAACACAAATTATATATATGCATTCTTTTTGTCTAGTCTCAGGAGACACTAATTTACCTACTATGCAGTCTTATTCCAAGTTGCTGCACAGATTTTATCCAAGCCTGTTTGCTGATATATAATTATAATGTATGTCTTTCGAGATGAATATAATACATACATAATTTATTGTATATTAACTATGTAACAATTTGATACACATATTTGTATTTTGATAATACGGTTAGACACAACACCATTTTAGCTTTATACTGTACTTACAGAAAACTTTGCCATATAAGTATAATACACTGTATGCTGTTAGTGAGACTGTACACTTTCACTTTCTATTCATAACCTTAGTTATTTCTCAGTTATTTTTGATACCATATTACTATAACTAATTAATGATAGAATTCTCCTATGGTGTAGTTATTTTGACATAAACAATTCTTCTTAAAACATTCACTGATTAAGATGAAAATAGCTGTTTTTGAGAAATTCTGTCCAGGATTTTGATCTTTGGAAACAAATTAATGGCAGTTCATTTGAAGACTAGATTATTCTTTAAACAATACAACATATCAAATATCTTTTTCTTAATTTTTGATGCTGTACATTTTTCATGATTTCATAAAAATTGTAATGCACAAGTTCAATTAATTAAATGTATGTTTGCAGGGGTACTACACATCCCTGATTTTTGTGTGTAACATTTATCTGATTTAATGCGGAACCTTGCAAGGCTTTGTCAAGGCTCGCCTGAAAACAGCATCATATTACCAGGTCCAACCTTATTTCATAAACGAACAACTCTGGTCCAACCGGTTTAACTGTTTGGATCATAATAAACGAAAGCAGCTCAGACTAAGGATCTATAGATAGGTAGGGCCAGACAAAAAAAATATAGTGTTTTCTGTAACATGCTGGGGAAATTTAGGGTAGGTAGGTATAGATAGGTAAAAAAAAAACATTTTAACAATATATATAAGGGTATAGGCCTATAGGATAGCGATCTTGACTTTAACAGTGCTTCTTTGAAAATTGCCTTCAAAAGTTTAGTTAGGCACAAAAAGTTAGGGTAGGTAGGGTTACCGGAAACACCAAGTATGTTTTGTTTGGCCTAGCCAAATATTGTACAGCTGTCAGACTGTTGACAGGTTGAAGCAAACATTTGATATCAAAGAGAGGGGAAACAAAATGATGTCCTAGAGCTATGGGTCGATCTTAAATCAAATGAAATTTAAGAATATTGATACAAAACAAGCCAAAGTGTCACAAACCTTTGATAATCTTCCTGTTAACACTAGCTTTGACAACAGTCGGTGTGCTTTCCATGGGCGCAGCCATCTTGGAATAAGGGAAATAATTCAAACTTTGGAACTCTTTTACCCGGAAAATAGAAAAAAATTGTAGACGAAAACATGAAATTTTGAGATGGAAGAAAATGCTGAAGAAATCGAGGTGCTGGTAAGTTGATATTTGTGAATGTCTATGTATCATTAAATAAATTGAAAACCATTTTTATTGTATGTTTAATGGTAGGCGTTTTTCTGCACCTTAGAAACTCGAAACATTTATTTAATCATATGACACGACACGCACCTGCTATTTACATACATGTGTACAGTAGATATATACATGTCATCACATTCCGTCATTCACTCATTGTCAACTCACTGAATATCAGATAGATATTTTATTGTAGTGGATCGATGTTTATCTCTCTGATGCGTCATGCCAAAAATTATAATATAACTGATTGATTGTCTTCCTGATAAAATACCATTTAAAAAAAAAAAAAATGTTATATTAATATACAGCTCTAGCAATAATTTTAGTGTATAAGGAATTATTATTTTCTGGTGACATTGATTTCTGTTATAATTACATAGCGGAACTGGACTGGGTCAATCCCCGGTGACCAGGTACAATGTAGCTCAATTGGTTAGAGCGGTTGTCTAGAGTTCGGAGGGCCCCGGGTTCGAACCCTGGTCTTTCCGTTGCATTTCTCTTTCTCCTGTAACAAATTTGGCGCCAAACAAAATATACCCACAGAGGGTGGTATAGGGTCTTGTGTGTCTTTAGGGTCAAAGAATTTGTTGAAGGAGGGAGGAATGTAGCGGAACTGGACTGGGTCGATCGCCGGTGACCAGGAAGCTAAATTGGTTAGAATGTCCGTCTAGAGTTCGGATGGTTAGGGGTTCAAACCCCAGTCTGGCTGTTGCATTTCTCTTTCTCCTGTTACAAATAAATTTAACCGAGAATAGAACATAATTTCAACTTGATGAATAGTAACAATTCTTTTCTCAGTCCCTTTCAAAAGTTGCATTCACTGCTAGTTAAAATATGATTAAACCACAGAATTAGATTATAAATACCACAGGAGTCTGAAAATCTATAAAAAAATCATAATAACAGTAAAAGCATAAAAAGCCTATAACATGCTTAAAAAATAGATTAAGCATATTACTGTTATTATTAATTTTTGACAGAATTTCAGACTCCTGTGATAAATACATGTACAGTGTTTTTGCAATTGCTCATTGGCTATTTAAGGAATTACCAAG
>JAUMHH010205353.1:2071-13084 GCA_032359455.1 Chlamys rubida
CCAGAATCTGGGGGCCAGCTCATTCTCGATCAACACAGTAGCAGCCATGTTGCAGTCAGCCACCACCGAGGGTGCCCGCTGCCATGACCAGGCCACAGGCAGTAACTTTCGAGGTATCCGGTTTGTAAATTGCCGAGCTGGAAGCTGTTTGTGCAGGTATCTGGTGTGCAGCCTTGATTTGAGTCGAGTTTTACCCCAAGTTTGCCCGAGCGATGGTGCGCCCCTATGCCCCCCCTGGTTTTGTCTTGCTGTTTGTATACAACTAGTATCAGTTTTACTGTCGTCAGATTGTTGGATGGGCTGCTGGGCTGCCAGAATCTGGGGGCCAGCTCATTCTCGATCAACACAGTAGCAGCCATGTTGCAGTCAGCCACCACCGAGGGTGCCCACTGCCAAGACCAGGCCACAGGCAGTAACACTCGAGGTATCCGGTTTGTAAATTGCCGAGCTGGAAGCTGTTTGTGCAGGTATCTGGTGTTCAGCTCTGATGTGAGACGAGTTTCATATGTGGGATGGCTACTCTTTCCTAGTTGCTTATTTACATAGTCCAGGTCTTCTCCCGTCATTGCATCACCCCAAGCTTTGCTATTTTTATGAATTCATAAAAGAGTGTTCGAACACTCTTTAAATGAAAATAGTAACAATATCTGTGACCTATTCATGTAAGTGGTTTGTTCAGCAGCAGTAAAGTTGTTATAGATGTTCTTTTGCGAATTACCTTGTGTACACCATACTCTAATGCCATGCTTTGCGAATCAAACCTTGTCGTTTGTATTGTGCCGGCTCCAGATGCGATTACACTCGTGTTAGGTGTGGCAATGATGGACGTTGAGTCTCGTTATCAGCCACTTGCACCTGGACTCCTGAACAGATTCGGCAATGCCATGTCACAGAAACTGGCGCTGGATACCGCGGGACAAGCTGGTGCAAGTTCCGAAACCGTAATGCTGCATGCATGAACCGCCTCCAAGATCTTCTGTATATACACTTAGTGGTGCAGCGAGTAGACAGTGCTCACCAGCTGCTCTGGCGATTGCGAATTGCACATTGCGACATGACTTTCGAAACCAGCACACCCGTGCCCGACGGCACAACACGCGAGTTTTCCTTGCAACTGAGGTTTGGGAAGGCAACCTCGAAAGGTTACACGGCCCGCCTCTCTAGTTTTGATGATCAGTTTGCCGACCTTTTGATGGACACAATGGGCCAGCTCTTGGACATTCACCGTCGCGAGTTCGACGAGCGGTCCGTCAGCATTGCTTCGGTGAGCGACCCCGACCAGCCCATCTGCTGCATTGCCAGCAAGGTGCCCTCGCATTTGAAAAGTTGGTTACAGAAGGGAAAGATGCCCTTTGACGAGATGGGCCGTGTGCTGCTCATCACTGCCGTCCGCACTGTACGAAGTAAGGCACCCTCGAGATCTCGGCAGAGCGCGCTTTGCGGCGCAGACAGCCAGACGGAGTCTGGAGTTGGGGCCAAACATGACAAGCTGTGGGACGGAATCAAGTCTCACCTCATCCACATTACACCAGAGATCCAGTTTCCTTTCACAGAAGTACGCAAGACAGATGGGATCTCCGACCTACTGTGCAAGCCCTTGTCCGAGTTCGCGACGGCGCCACCGATGTGCTTTGTGCAGCAGCAACACGAGAAGGCGATGAATAACTTCGTCATCAAGGTGTTCATTTTTTCATGCTGTTGAATTGATGTGCGCATGCAGTCATGCCGTGGTGCACGCGCTGGTGCCCTTTGTCCACAACCGTGACCCATTGTGACTCGCATTACGCAAGCAGTGCACCAGACCATTGCAATAACGATATACAGTAGTTGCCAGTTTATGTCTGCATGGTGCTGTTCATGCTTTGTGTATGTGCAGGCGAATGGGTTCCTCTCCCATAGTAACAACGCCTGCGCACCGAAAGACCAGAAATTGCTCCAAGCTGCCGTTGAAGCGGCGCAAAATATTAGCTCTGCGTTTAGAGAGATGTCGGCAAGTGTCAAGAGTTCTTGGTACGCTCGTTCGCGATGTAAGACTGCCCACGTCGCCAAGCGATCCAAGCGGGCCTGCTTGGATCCCGGGCACGCTGCGGTGCATGCCAGTGGTTGTTCAAAGATCAGTTTCATTCAGATGATCATCGTCGCATTACTGCATACTCAAGCTGATGTTGACTGCAGGAACCATCGAACACCGAAGAACATCAGCCAGGCCAACGGCTCCCTGAAGACCCTCTTTCAACAAGCCAGAGGGAATGAGCAAGATCTGGCAGCATACAAAACCCACTGGGCGTACAGCTCGGGGAAGCTCTTCAACACAGCTCTGGTGTGTATCCATTGCCATCTCGACCAGGCCAGCACAAGTCGTTTTCAGGTGCAGTGATCGCAGAATACTGATTGAGATGTTGAGTGCAGGTGGGTGAGAATGGAAATACTTGCAGCAAGGAAGCTGGAGGACGGACGCGAAGCAGCTGGGCTCTCCACCATGGTAAGTACATTCCAACTCTGGGGCAGCCCGCTTCCCCTAACCATCAGGATACAGGGGGTGGTGGCGCTGTTGCTGGATCATTGGATGGCAGAGGCAAAGATGACACAGCTGAGTCCCCGGTCAAGCCACCTTCGAAGACCGGCGCAGCTGCGAATTCAAAAGGGATCAAACGCGCAATCCCTACAGGCCAACCCGGCTTGGCAAAGGTATGATTGCTCCTATAGCTAGACATGTTGCAGTTTGTGTAGTTCGGATATCACCTGATCGTGTTGCATGTACGGCAAACCCTGCAGATTCTACTCAATTGTGCCCACATATGGAGTGCATGTCATCGTCACCTGCATACATGCAGCCACAGCCACTTCCACTGCCACAACGACAGTCATATTTATTCTCAGCCGCAGCCATACTCATGACCTTATGAGTCCTAGTAAATGATCAGCCACAGTCACATCCACGGTGGCAACCACATTTTTTATTAGAACCACTGTTGCAGCCATGGTAGTGGCCACTACCATGGCTACATCCATAGCTTCACCCACAGTCACACTTACTGTTCAAGTTGCAGCCACTGCCACATCCATTCCTGCAGCGGTGATTCCAGTCAAGTCCACGTTTGCTGCCACTACCAAAAAATCAGTTTCACACAGAGTCACAATTACTGTTGCAGTCACGTGCACTGCCACATCCACTGCTGCGTCCACAGTAGCATCCGTAAATGCATGCAGCCCCAGTGACAGCCAAAGTAGCATGCGCAGCTGCAACAACCATGTATCTGTGCCGGAGCAGATTTGACGACACTAATCTGCTCGGCCTCGTGTAGGTTCTGAGCAAGGTTTCTCACAGGAGCAAGGTGGCCAGGCTCCAGGGTGATCTCCTCGAAGAAGATGCATATGCTGCTGTCATGTCTGCTGGTGATGATGCAGATGCAGATGTAGATGATCCAATGACACATCAGAAGCTTGCTACTGAAGCATCCAACAAGCTCAAGCCAGCATTTGTGCCGAAACGTCAGAGCACTCAGCTGCAGACCGAAGGGTGTGCTCAGCAGGAGCAGGCTGATAACGAGGCTGCAGCGACTGATGAACCCGAGCCTTCTGATGACATACCTTCTGATGATGGCGTTGTTCCAGATACAGCCCACTGCCAAGATGGTGCTGATACCACCACACCTAACGGAGGACCTGCAGTGAAGCCTGACGCAGCTACGTATACGGTGTCAGTGTCCGCGATGGACAGCAACACGGATGCAGGAACTGCATCTCGGGTTGACCACACACTGATGACGATCCAGCAACCGGATGAAGAGGCATCCAAACAGGTGTGTACATGCAGACCTATCATGATGTGTGTCTGCCCATACAGTTTGGATGGTATGTATCCTCATGATCACTGGCAGCATCGCCATCATCAGAATGATCACTAGTATTTATACTCAGCAAATTTACTTTACAGTGAGTAATGCAGCAGCTCATTCACTCATGTAGGTTCACTCATGTAGTTTAAACTACAGCACTGGTATACATGTCTACCGGTACTGGTGCTCCGAAGTCTTTGGTGCAGTGTTTCGTGCATTGCGGTAAACATTTTTTTATTGTTTTGGTTAGTTCACTGCCGTGTTATTGGTAGACCGTAGCGTGTTGTGCACAGCAGTGTTTAGTACTGCCTTGAACCTCTGCTCACCTGTTTTAAAACCGCAGGCAGCCAAGCTACGTGAGCTCAACGTCACTTTGAAGGAGGTTAATGCGACAAGAAAGAAGCTGCAGGCGTCCGCAGCCACTTTGAAGAAGACCATAGATCAGGCCATGGCTAAGGGCAAGAAAAAAGGTGCAAAGAAACTACCGGAGCAGCGCAAGCTGGACGCGGTGGAGGTATGTCAGGCCTGAGCATGTCGTGGTGGACGTGTGCAATTGCAGTTCTAGGTGTGCTGATCGCATTATCAATTGATCTCAGTATCGCGTTTGGTACATATAAATGTGTCACACAGTGGTGCAGACTGGAATATTCCGGGATTACATTAATCGAACCTCGAACAACAGTTGTTTGTATGCAGAAGCAAATCAAGGACTATGCTGAGAAGGAAACAACCATCCGCGACGAGATAGATGACATTGAAGATACAAACTCGCCATAGTTGTAGTCAACATTGGAGCAATGCTTGCTAGCGCTGGGCTCTGAGGTGTGACACCTAGCAGCGCAGGCCAGTGGCTGCGGCACAGCTCATGCCATGTGGTGGAGTGCAGTGCCACAGCGGTGCTGTGCCATTAGGCACAGTTCATTGTATGTTGAGCGCCTGTGGAAGGCAATAGTATACGTATAGGAATGTCTGCCAATTACGCATAATAGCTGGTGCGAGGCTTGCATTAGGATGCTGTGCGGACAGCAGTAGGAACTGCTGGCAATGCAGATCCGGCTGCACCGCACAGGGTCCGTTTTGTGTCCCACACCGTCAGCGGAATGCCTAGTCGCATACTTATTTTAATTAGGATGCTTTTAGCATCTGTTTCCTATCCGAATCAGGTCTCATTTCCTGCCTATTCGGTGGCGTCATGGTACCCTGCTAGCGTCCAGAGGTGAGATACATGCCAGAGGGAATAGGCAAGGACATGTAAACCGGTACCGGAATCAATTAAGACATCGCTTGGTGCCTGCGTTTACAGTTCCCAAAGAGCCTAACTAGTCCTATCCTGTTCCTTTCCTTTTCCTTTCAGTTTCCGTTTGAGTTCTTTGCAGCATCTGTCGGATGTCTGTTTACCTTCCTAATCCATGCCTTTTACCGTCCGCTTTACTGCCTATAATTGGAGTCAGTATCCTTGTAGTGAAGGTGCCAGTGCCACTTCAGTCGACGCAGGGCCTTTGATCACGTCCACAAGTACAAGAATAAGAAGTGCCAGTTTGTCGCGGTACCAGATTCGGGCTTTCGTCTAGTTGACACAGGTGCAGCAACGGAGGACAGAGCTCTTTCTCATGATGAAAGGCCATCCTATGATTTGCCTTCAAGTTGCTGCCACGATGGTAATCACCATGCAACGGTATGACTCTGAGTATCTGTGCCACTCAAGGTACACAGCTGTGGGCCACGTGGTGTAACCTGTGGGTGTCAGCTTGTCCAAGGCTAAGTACAATTAATATTGCAGGATGACAGTGTGTGCCGTGACAAGGACACGCTAGCTGATTATGGTTTTGATGCATCACATTTGGAGCTCACTACTGAGATGGACAGATTTTCAGACTCAGAAGATTCAACACAGGAATATGCCCTCAACGACTTTCAAAATGGGCAGGCAATTGAGGTTGAGGAAGACATGGCTTTTCATGTGGATGATTTTGCAACAGCAGCCACCATTGAAGTGCCTATTGACATTGACGTTGACGATATTGCACCTCATGTACAGAATGCATGGGTCGAGGCCCGCTTGTGCCTGATTCACGACAGAGGCGATCCCAGTACCACCATGACGGTGATGCAGGCCGCGTTTAGACATGTCGAAGCTGTTCACCATGGAGCCTCCATCGCCAAAGTCGAGCAAGACATCCAGCACATCCTTTCAATGTTTGGGCCGGAGTGTGGGGCCCCGGCACCAGACAACCCGCTGTGTCGGTATCCGCGATCATACTACATTTGCAAAGTCGTGTGTGGCGTCAGCGACTTGACAGAAGCGGAAGTCCATGTTTGTGCAGAAGATGGATGCAAGACAGTGTTCCCACACATGCCGCGCAAGCAACTTCTGGAGCACGTTGCACATTGCTCAAGCGTTGATTGCAAGGTTTGTCATTGCCCCTGCGGTGGTAGGCGCATGCATGATTCAGAATATGGGAACTTACCTCAGCCAGTGGCACCATGTTATGTCTTTGAGGACGTCTTTCAGCAGTTCTTCATGGATGTAAAATGGTATGAGCACGCGTGCGATTGTCATGAGGCACAGTCAGCAGCGTTCTACTCCAACCCTGAGGGCAAGCGCATCCTTGAACTGATGAAACAAGAGGGTATCGATATCTCCAAGGTGTGCCACATTCGCATGCCTGTGACACATTCCTTTGTGGCTGCGACATGCAACACATTGCATGTGCATGACAGTATTAATGGACGAAGAGATTGAAGAGTCAACTACCCATGAAGTTTGTGCGATGAAACTAAATTCAATTGGCTGCGCACGCCCATGGTGCACCCATACGTATTGGAAATGCAGGGCTATCTGCACAATGCTATTCGTTGTCACAACATACGCGAGCATGTAGGTCTGGCCAATGGAGTTGGCCAGTGACGGTGTCGAGATGCGCAACTTCATTCCACACGGGACTCAAGTTTTCCTAGTCCGCTGTGCAGCAGTCGGCGATGGCCTTCTCAACAAGGCCAGGAATGTGAAGCCCATCATGATCATCCCCGGTCCCAAGTCACCCAAGTCGTACGCAGTGTACTGGCGTATCATCTTGGGCATTTTTGCCAGGGCGTCCCCATTTGGTGGTATGATTCGCATTGATTTACTGTGTATATATATACTATTTGGTCTCAAGCATAGAGTCTTGCTGCTCTGCTTCTTTCCTTGATTCAAGTGCCCCAAAACCTCTAGACCATTGCTTGAAAGCTCTATCAACAGTACTACCGGTGACCGTGTAACACTCTACACGTACAGCCACTTGCGCACACAGCTTACACGCACTACAATTGCTCGTGTTTCAATTGTGGCAATGCATACAGGAAACATGCTGGAGGTAGATGTGGTGCGATCGCCGGGGTCACGTAATACTGAGGCCCAGGTTGACAAGCTGCAGGTATACCTTGTCTTGCACTCCATCCACATGGACTATATCATGCGTGCTCATGTCACTACATGGTATGGGCCAACGGCTGACCACCCTGGAGGATGGTGCATGTGCTACAAAGGCCCTGATCCGCGCAGCGAAGATGAAAATGTATGCCACCGCTTCCTAGTCTTTGCAGTATTACGAATAGCATTACACTAGCACCCGTAAACGCATGAAATCTGGTAGTAAACGAAAATTCGGGCTCCGTGAGAGAGTGGCACAACATGCAGGCTTCCACCCCTCGAACATGGGGCTTCGGCGTGAAGGTCAGGCAGCCAGCTCAGCGACGCCACAAGCTGTACTGTGGTGATGAACATCTGCAACTGTCTGAGGAGCAGCTCATACGCAACGGCGACCGGGCTGACCAGATCTCCTCAGCTCTTCGGCTCAAGAGTGCTGGTGCGTTGATGATACATGTCGCTTCAATTGCAGCTGCGGTATAGAACCAGATCTAAGCTTGATCACCTTCAGTACGTGACAAGAGACGTCTAGTACTATATATATCCAAAAACTTAATCTCAAACATGACTGGTTCACCTCATGCAGCCGAACGCAAGCAAGCGCTGAGGCTCTTGACCCTGTCATCGGTCGAGGAGGCACGTGGCGAACTCCGGCAGCTGGCTCGTAGAGGGAGATTGCCCTGGTGCGATGCAGCATACCAGACATCCTTGAAGTACATCGCCGCTGGAGACATCCTGACAGTACCTGTTGCGCACTGTTTGCTGCGAGGCGTCCTTCGGAGCATCTTTGTATACGCTCTTGACACCAAGGTCAGCACGGTGTCAGACAAGCATCCAGTGGTGTTCAACCAAGACGCACGTGCTAGAGTGAAGGTGTGCATGAAGCTCGCAACTAACCACGTGCACTCATTCAAAACGTTGACATTAACTGCTAGCTGACATGTGACATTGTTGCAGCGACTGGCACATCGGATTGGTTTTCCTTCATCATTCAACAGAGCATATCGGTGCGTTGTGAAGTGCATCAAGTCATATGTGATGGAGGAGCTGGCTAATTTGATCTTCATAGGCTGCTACATTGCGAAGTGTGGGCCGTCTGGGTTCCAGAGCCTCTGGGCAAAGCTCCAGCCGGCTTTGTGGCATTATTTGTACGGCAGAGAGGATTCAAATGAGCAGCAGATTGCTGCAGCATCTTCGATGTGGGCATATGCAAAGGGACTTGAAGATCTTGTTCTGAAAGGCGAGGTACCTGTCCTACCTGTCCCTTTTGATGGTCATGCGCGCGAAGCACTCAGATAGTTTGCAACAAGGCATGCATTGACTCAACAACATGTGGAGCCGATTCCTGCATACCAGAACTTTCTGTGCTGATGCCATGCCTGCGCAGGTTCCTGATTCCATGCTCTCTCCAAACTTACATTGCGCTTGCTGCCGGTTGCCACGGCAAGAAGCGACCCGGGGGAACGCAGCACGGGAGCAGGAGTTGTGGATGGAGCGATTCATGAACATTATCAAGGAGAGGTCAAAGTACAAGACTATTTCACATGTAGAGAAGTCATACCTACTCAACACTGAGGCAACACATCGCAGCATCATCAGGAACCGAGCGTTGTTTGGGTGTACCTCTCTGAGGAAGGAAAGGCCAGTTGATTTCAAGTCTACAACCAGCCTGCTTGGTGTAGGCAAGCAGATAATGTTGAAATCTAAAGCATCACTGTTAGGGTCCGAGTTGTCTTTAATTTTTTTTTTTTTAGGGTTGACATGGGAAGACGCTGTCATGTTGACACGGGCTGCGCTGAGGTCTTTCGGCACGCCAGCCATGGCTCCATCAGAGGCCATGCAGGGCATCGAATTCTTTGCTTATGCTAGGGCAGAGCTATGTGGCATCAAGCTTTCCAGCGCAGCTTCTTCATCTACGCGTGCTGGCTGCAGATCATATCAGAGCAGCTTTGTGCGGGTAGCAGCACATCGGGCACTTGCTGTTGACCCATCATCCGTGCCCGCCAGGAGTGCTGCTTCCTTTCGAGGCAGTATGTATGCATATGTACAATGCTACTTCAGAGTATGTCAGCACAGTTTTGGAGTTGCAGGTGCATCAGGAGCTATGTGTGTTGCAGCTGATGAGCCTGAGGATCAGCGAAATGAGAATTTTGCCCTTCTACAGATACTGAGTAGTGCGCGGCAGCAATCTTTTGTAGGAACAAAGACTATTGTGACAACTCAGCCTTCGCGAACACTCCCATGTGAGCATTATTGGATTGCTCCAATTGACGCCATCCAATCCCAGCTGATGGTCTTGAAGACACGTGCCGAGGGTACTGATGTCCGTTTTGTTGAGTGCCCAGGAAAACTAGTGGTTTCCTCCATGTAAGCAGTTTTGATCTCCAGATATTGATCCACGCAGCTTGACATGTTGTTTGCGAACAAGACAATCCACCGGCATGCATTATCACCTCCTAACCTTCGTGATCATGATGGTGCACCATTAAAACTTAAGCATTTGATCGTCGTTACAGTCCACAGTTCTGCAATATTCCCCATGTGTGCATGTTTTCAAGGTGTACTTGTGAGGAATCATGGTATATAACCGCTCTACCATGATTCCTCACAGTACTGAAACCAATGTGTGGTGTTTATCTTGCATTGGAACAGACATTGTTCGCCCGAGCCGCGGATGGCCACATGCGTTCTTGAGTCCCAACGTTGCTGGAACATAGAGCTCGAGCAGCGTCCGACAGAACGCGACTGCCATATGCAGTATATCAGTCTTGCATACCTAAAAGAATGGTGATATGTTATTTATACCTGGATCCGGCGTTGCTTAATGTTTCACTTCCGCGCTGCAGCATGGGGCGCCGTGCTAGTGGACCAGTTCGACTCACATGCGCGTCAGATCAAAATTGCATCGCGTGTGATGTTCGATACATGTTAGGAGCAGTATGTTGACGATGCTCAGCTTCATCTATATGTCGAATTCGCTGTTTCGCACGAACAATATTAATCTGTGAGTGTATCGCACCAGATGCAGTTTTGGGCGACCCGTGCCGCTTGCCATGGCAATATTTCCCCAAGCCTGAACCAGCACAACATTATATAATTATACCCAGTATCATCTTCTGCCAGTGATGCCGTGCGAACCCAACTCCGCTGTTTAGATATGAGTGTCATTGCAATGTGTCGCCCATGTCCACCACGTGTACATCATCATTTCAAGTACCAATAAATGCTTGTCCAAAACCTTGTACACTGTTTTACCACGATGTGGCCAACTTGTACTTGACAACATGGCCTGTGTCCATACACATCCTCCACAGAGCTACAGCCAAATGTTCCTACATGGATGTGTCGCTGAATGTCCAGAATCCCATTGTACAGCATTATCAAACATTCCAACATGTAACAACGACATTCTGATAACATTCAGGCAAGGTTTGAGGCCGAACGAATATAAGTAGCTATCAGTGCATGTCCATTGAATGTTGGACCTGCAAAGGTGGAAGACATTCACTGAGGTATACAAGTGTATGTTGACCGTTCATCATGCATTGCTTGATATACACTGAGGCTCCATTGAGGGTACTGTGAAGGTACACCAGGGATTTCTGCTAGTGTAGAGGCTCATAGCTTATATGGCCTTGGCCTAATGCCACAGATACGGACAATCAAGGATAATCACTCAATCACGGCATAATGCCTTACGCGGATCTGCAGTGATCCTCCATGCATACAGTAGTGGCTAGCAGCACCGCGGCCATGCATGCATGC
>JAUMHH010205364.1:0-13083 GCA_032359455.1 Chlamys rubida
TTGACCTAGTAGTTATAAAATACTCTTTAGGGCATGTTGATATCAATATTGACCTAGTAGTTATAAAATACTCTTTAGGGCATGTTGATAACAATATTGACCTAGTAGTTATAAAATACTCATTAGGACATGTTGATAAAAATATTGACCTAGTAGTTATAAAATACTCATTAGGGCATGTTGATATCAATATTGCCCTAGTAGTTATAAAATACTCGTTAGGGCATGTTTATATCAATATTGACCTAGTAGTTGTGAAATACTCGTTAGGGCATGTTTATAATAATATTACCCTAGTAGTTATAAAATACTCATTAGGGCATGTTTATAACAATATTAGGTCAGTACCGACTGATGTCGTTTTGAGTATAATTATATTGATAGCAGTTTTATGATGGTAAACATCTAAAACAACGATAGAAGTCCAGACCAAATCTGGATTGTCATATGGGTAGTGTATTGCTGAATTCAAATGACTCATTTCACCTCTGTTATAAAAACCAATTAAATAGTTCCTTGCGCTTTTAAAGACAGTTAAATAAAAACTATATATTCATCAACATACGTTAAGTTTGGTACTTGGCAATTAATGCTTAAATCAGACTACGTTTTCAGTACACACTATTTACATTTTGAGTGAGGGAATGTCTGTGTTTGTATTTTGATGTTTAAAAGTGAATTCAATCCTAAAAGCATAACGCAATACCAAAGTTTGAAAGTAATAATGCAGTTTCATTTTACAAATACGTTTGGTATGTTGGCAAGCATTGACTACTCCTACAAATTTCAATATTACTATAACGTTAGAACGGATGCCGTGTGTAACAGATAACAATATATGTGTCTCGAGGACGTGGTCATGACTAATTTTACACTTCACAAAAACGATTGGTTTATTTCACGAAATGTTTTAAAATTCTTGCCAGGGAAGCGCCACAAATTGGCTTTCGTGTCTATTTTGATTGATTGTCCTATAAATCTTTGTACGTACATGCAGAATATACAATTGCTTTGCCAAACATATGCTTCCGGAAACCTTTTGTTCATTTTCATTGTTACAAAGTACAAAGTACTTCATTCGTGTATGTGTGTGATAGTACTATCTAGGGCAAGAACGATGTGAAAGAAAATGGTATTCTATCTTACACCCAATTTCACGTGCGTAACGTCACAAAAGGACCAAAAAGACATCACGTCCTGAAATAAGCGAATTTCCGATGCCGCGATGCTACAACTATCGGCATGATGATATTAGACAAACATAAAAATATATAACCAATACTCTTCTGAAATCCATATAATTAATAGATTTAACGCACCACCCCTTTCCGTTTCAATAGTAGTTTAGACCAATTTGGATTCCAACGTTTTGGTCCCTAACCTCACGGAGGTGAAACAGTTGTATGATGCAGTGCAATTCATTTTTCCCATTCTGTATCTTTCCACATAAGTGTGTTTAACGTCCAGACACGAGGTGGTAGACTCCGCTGGTGGCGGTCTTAGTCTCCGAGATTTGTCGTATCCTTGATGAACACAATGAATTCTTTTGAGTAGTGGCAGCGTCTTTTTTACGTTATATTAATTTATATCAAACCAATACTCCTCTTATTTTTGAAATTGTTATGATTAAAGAGTTTAGCTCATCTCACCTTCCTGTTTCAACATTAGTTTAGACTCACGCAACGGTAATTAAGACCCATTTGGATTTCCGTATTTTTGGCCCATAGCATCACAAATGTGCCATAGAAGGACGAAACAGCTGTTGTATGATGCAGTGTAATTCATTTTTGGCATAATGTATCTATTACAAAATTGTATAGGTGCAATCACACAAACTTAGGTTGAAATGTCCCCTATCCTTTACCTGGGCATGAAAAGGGACTGTTCGTCTTTGGTCCTAGTTCAAACCATTGATGGTTTGATTTGTAAACTTCTGGAAATATTTTATAACTTTTCTGTGTGTAAGATGTGTTCGATAGATACTTTTTCATTACAATGTTAAATTTTACGAAAACAAATGAAATGAAATTATTAAATAGCGCACAAATAACGACCCTAACGACTTTTATTGCGGGAATGTCCAGGAAATGTCTAGCAAGTCTAGCAAAATTCAGCACGATTCGCAGTAAAAGTGTATATTGATGTAAATCTAGATATTGAAATCATTATTATTTGTTTCGTGTCGGTACGTTGAGTTCATTGACTTCATTCAGATCATATGTTTAAGCACTGTATGGAAAATGATGCCAAAGCATTGCCAAAATGAATAAGCATGTTCGATCAGATAGTGACAGGGATCAAACCATTTTATCGGCAAGGGTGGTTAGTTAATGGGAGACATCAGACACGTTAATGGCGGTAAAGGTAGTGATGTACGTACATTACATCGCTAACACAACAGTGCAAAGACATTGTTGTATGATGAATTGCGTCAACGTCAAGCACGGCGAGATTAGCAAACCTGCAGTTCAAAGAGTACAGATAATACAATGTGTACGCACGCACTGATTTGCCATATTCCGGGCAGTTTACAGCAAAAAGGCCATGTACCTGATGTACCGTTAGACCCGAGCGAAATAATTTCTATAACTACAGTAAACGTGATATCTATCTATAAAGTAAGAGATAACCATCGTTTTTGTCTAGAGGAAACAAAGAATGAATGCTTACACACTTATTGAAGAAACGGTTGTTCTTGACAAAATCCCAAATATTTCAATTGTTTATTGATAATAAATAATAAAAACATTCAGAATAATATACAACATATTTATTGTGAACTTGTTAGCTTTTAAAACGACTTTTAGACCCTTACAGTACATGTAAATCAATCGTTCCAGACTTACACACGCATATACTAGTTTCTTAGGCAAATAGATCTGAACGATAAAATGCGTATGCACATTGTAGCACTTCGTATTGTATCTATTACCAAATTGTAAAGGTACAATCACCTGTGTGTTACGTTCTGTCACGTATCACCTTTAAAATTTGTTAAAAAAATATATACAATGGTACGATAATACACATGCACGCACGAAGAGTTACAATGCGCATACGAATTTTATCGTATATTTTTACCGCACGGTATTGTACAGGTGACAAATGCATTATTTCTTTCCTGTACGGTTAGCCAGACTTTCTGCATTGTTCTGACCCCTCTGTAGATGGTAAGTTAGTCGTTAGAGATACCACTGATCAGTGAATTACCGTAGTCCAATTGTGAGGTAACAGGTAAATGTACAAAACAGTTAAATGTTTCTGCAGTGGTGAACTATCGGATGTATCAAATGTTTCTGATTCGAAAATAACAGGATTGCGCAATTAAGTTGACTTGGTCTACCACGTTGGCACTCATCCAGCTGTACATGTCTTTGAATTTGACCAGTAGTTAACAAGGATGAAGCCTGTCGAATGTGTTCCAACAAACGACATTGACGTACATTTAAGGTAGGATCAGTTCAAATCTAAAAAAAAATCAAATGTGATGACGACCAGCAATGAAAATAGTTCTCTGATTTATTGTGCTGAGGTTAAAGGTCAATTTTGATATCTTCCATAATTTTATATGATGTTCGGATTTCCAGCTCTCATGTGGTGCAATAATCATGTACTAGTTTATCCGTGGGTCATCAGCAAAGACGTCCCCAATTGGTTTGGAATATTTTCACTGACCCCGAAGAAAACTAGGATTGTGTCATCTGTAGTACATGTAGTAGTTTCAGTGGCAATATATTATCCTTGTTTTCTGAAGCAGGCCAGCTTCAAGCTTATTACATCACCCGTCAACTCCGTAGAGTAGTGTATAGACGTTGAAGATATATGACATGAATAACAGGTTCTTTATGTCAAGCACATCTGCCCACTTCCTGTCAAAAGCGGCACCTGTCTTAATGGACTCGTACAAGGAGTAATCAGCAGTGTCACATGAGGTAGGCCGATTGTTGGTTGAACCTTTAGACACTGTGACAAAACGTTTTTTCGGATCTCGGCAGCCATGATGACTTTGCAACGCCAATGCCTTTTCTAATGGTGCTCATATTAATATTTTCTAGATCGACGCCTTGGAAGGACGGAATAAAATGTCTTGTTATTCACCGAGCGGCAATTCAGAAATATTAGATTCCTTGAACCACATTTGAAGGTTCCGTAACAAACAATCGACTATTAGACCACAAGTCGATTGTTTGTTTGTCCAGACACTGGTTGACGATTTGTTAAAGAAATAATAATACTATAATTGAAAGTAGATGGTAACAAAAACACAGCCGTTAATTCAGACCCATGGAATCAATATTATTTGCAATCAGCGTACAGTTTGTAAACATCGTTAGCACGGAAACAGCCTGCTACTGTGTGTGACGTCTTGTCCTAGTCGAATTAGTGACTGCTGGTGTTTTAGACTTAACTGTTAAGACAGATGAAACACCTAACATAAGTTAACATAACAAGTCATTACAAAAATAATTTGACATTAATTAAAAATTCCACATGTCTCATTACGTACCTGACTTATTGTGCTTCCCATCAATTTCCTTTTCTTTCGTCTTTTCTTTTTACCTTAGGGCAGAGAAATGCGTTGAATTAATGAGAAATCCCATACAGAAGTGAGTGTTTTCTAGACTGAAGGCGCCAAACTTTAATTTCTGTTTTTTTTTTTTTACTAATTTCTTTGTGTGATATGAAGTCTGGTGGGTTGTTTATGTTCAATAGTGCGCCTTGTTATTTTGTTGACATTACCCACATTTTCGATATGATGACGTGCCATTACTTGGATTTGACCTAAATTTACATGGCGGGTGTCATTAATAACGAAGAAGACTCTTACCCTTCCGGAACACTTGGTCTTATTCTCCTTGTACTTTTTGAAGGGGTCTAAGTGTAAATATTTCCTTTGTTCATATCTTGCCCGAGTTTTATGGATTTTGACTTCGAGTCATGGTTTTGTTGATATTTCGGTATTCTCCTGTTGTTTGAAATATAAATTGGAATAAGCGAAAAGGAACAGATTAGGCTCGAACCCGTACCGACCGACACATTTAATCAAAATGATTGATACTGCTTATACGCATATAGACTTGGGGTTCTATATACAAAATACTTCCGAAACGATACTGGATGCTGGCTGATATTACAATGACCAGCGTGTAAGTTTGTGTGTACAAGTAAAACTAATCAGTAACTACATGGAAAATACTAGATTGTCAAAATATGTTCTCGTATAACTACTGGCAGCCTACATTGTAAATATTCACTAAATAAATGGAAATGCTAGATTTTGAAATTGTGAATACTTGTATAACTACAGACTTACTACATCATAACTATACACGAGCTGCATGGAAATGATAGATTATCTAATTGTTTCTACTTGTATAACTCTTGGCTGGCTACATCATATTATAATGTGTTGCTTCAGTGACGAGCATGTCAGTTTGTGTAGAATACCTTGATATTCCGTTTTAGCAGCATTAAACATGAAATTGACTTATGTAGCCTTATCCCAAACATAATTCTGATCAAAATGAAATAAAGAAACAAACAGCAACGTCCTTTCTGTCTTCTTCACGGGATAGGATGTGAAAATAATATATATAATGAAACGAAAATGAAAGTGTGTTGGCTTGTGTAGGCCTTTTGATAGACTACACGTAAATCGTATGGCTACAGGTAGGTTGAATATCGTATTACTACTCCTAACACAGATGGTAGCATTTGTAAATGCTGTCTACATATATAGATACACTTGATAAACCGTCGGTGTGGAGTTCAGAAATTCCGAAAAATAACACGGCTTTTTTAATGAACGAATTACATCCGCTAAATCCGTCTGTAGCTTATGGAAGATTGAGCCTCTATGTATGTAGATGTTTATCACTAAGGTCGTACGTGGACCTTAACTAGCCTGCTTAGTATTCCCAGCTGGTGCTCCATCTCTGATGAAATAACCAGTCGACCGCAAAAACGATTCAGCTGACATTACAAAATTTTACTACTGTTAAAATAAGAAAAGAATCGTCCAGGTTGAACGCCCACGTTACGTTGAAGGTAATGAATTGCTTTATGAAACGTGTTAACCAATTACTGATTCATATCCATAAAATATATCAATGACGGAAGCAATGGGATACCTTTTTCAGCTGAATTATAAAGTATTCTTGCTTTGGGTTATTTCTATACATTTTATGAGACCGGCCTATCTGTACCCTATTCTTCGGTCAAAAAGGTCATTTTAGGCATATACAAAGGTTAATATAACAGAATCTGGGTGTTTAAACACGACGTGGAGACTCGCTGTTTTTCCTTGTACAAGTATTTCTCAGCAAGAACAAAGGAGAGTAGGATAAATCAAATATGTCAATAATTTTTAAGCATATTCGTGTTTAAAATATATAAAATCATGAAAAAATGCTGAGTTGTTGGGTTTTGAAAATAATTATGTTGCTGAACTTTAAACTTTTTATACACAATCAATTAAGAAACACGGTGATTTTTAATTACCAAAACACAACACGAACAGGGGTAAATATTCCAGTAGGAAATCGTTCAGTTCTTTTTCCCGTTATACTGATTGTGTAATTGCAGTTCTAGCCGTCGGTAAAACAGTTTGCTTAAAATATATCATGAACCATAGGAATCCACAGGTTCAGATAAAACAGTTTTTCCTTTGTTGATCTGAACGTAAATATACGGTTTGAACTACATAACTTAGCAAAGGATGGTTTAGTTTGTAGTTGTTTTCATACGTTATATCGCGCATCGTCGAATACATAAGCAAAATAGTATTTCTAGCCATAATGAAAGGTATAACAACTACTGAAAACTATTCAAAGATATTTCGCAAACAAAAAACCGCTTACAGTATTAAAAAATGTAATTTTATGATATTTGCACCAGTATGTACACACTGTATTGACAATGTGAAGACCCAGACACTGTGTCAGAATCGTGATCCAGCCAAGGTTTTTGTGTCTGGTATTCTGATACATTTAATAAACAAACTGTAAGCTAATGCTTCAGGAGGTAAAATATGCAAGATGTTCCGATTATAATCTATGTGCACAAGATGTACATTAATGTATCTTGCTGTTTGCTCCTTAAAAAGGATACACTTGTCTAAAATTACACGATTTTTTTATCGTTACCATCAAAAATTGCATTATGTGAAAACATTTTTATGCACATCAACGTTAAAAATACATATATATTTTCATGAAATTGTATGTAATGATTTATATCTCCTGTCAAGTCTAGCCGGTAAATGTGGGTCCGTTGACGGACAGCTAACCCGAATGTGGGTCAGCGACACATCCCGCTGAGAGTTGGACAGACCAGGGTTGACGACTACGGTATATCACAACTTCAGAGGAACCGTTAGACAAGTAACAAGTTCAAGATAATAAACTTCAAAGAATAAGCTACTTCTGCAATTGCACTTTTAAAAGATCATTTATGAATTCGTCATGTCATAATTTCTTTATCAAAATTTGGGAAATTTACTGTGGGAATGATGACTTGTATCAATTAGTGCTGTTATTTAACACGTCTTGTTAGTAAGGATAACATTACAGAATATTCCGTCTTTGCGTATGCAGAGTTAACTTCTCTTGTGAGCAGGTATTGCTTGTTACGTCATTGGTTTGTGTGAGAAAATTACGTCGTTTTCTCAAAAATTGATGACGTTACTCTCACAAACAAATGACGTAACAATCAATACCTGCTCACAAGGGCAGATAACTCTGCAATACGAAAAGACGGAATATGCTGTACGGTTAGCTTTAAGAACATGAATAAATGCAACCAAGATAGGGCCGTGATGGCTGAGTGGTCAAGGCGTCTCACCGTCTTCGATCACTGGCAGTTACCACTTGTTTGCGGGTACGATGCCTACGTGAAGCAGTCGCCAGGTACTTCCGCAGGTCGATGGTTTTCTCCGGGTTCTCCGGCTTTCCTCCACCACTAAAATCTGGCACGTCCTTAAATTGCTATAGCTGTTATAAAGGACTTAAAATAAAAACAAACAAAGAAATGCAACAACTGTTCATCCTAAGTGTAAATAAGAGAACCCTACTATTTTGGGTTCTCGATATCCCTCAATGAATGCCTTCCTGTGGTTCTCACAATCCCTCAAAGGACTTGTGTTTTTAGCATCTAAACATTATCGCTGAAATAATTAAGCACCAAACATAATGAAAAAACACAATAAAACATACGAGCTGTTATGACTGGTAACATAAGAATGTCACTGCCCTTATGTCAAATATAACAGGTATAGAGTGAAAATCTTTACACCATCTTAAAAGCAAAACATCTATAAGGGCGTTTGTACTTTTGCTGACAAAGTAAAACCCAATATTCAGCTGTTGAAAGAAGTACGTCACTGAGAAACTATCTTTACAATATCAAGTTCTCGTTCTTATTCTACGCTTCTCTCATATTTCATTTGCAAGGACAAGCTCGTCATAGTGTGCTGGTGGTGTGTAGCTCTAGGTGGACATGTTTTTGGTCATTAAAGGGAACAGGTATCAGACACGACTATAATAGGGCTGTAAATGTCCCCTGTACGTAGGTCTTCAACATCTCACGCAATTACTTGGCAGTAATCATATACATTAATAGTATGAAGTGGCGGTGCTCTATTAAATTTAGGAAAACCGATTAGATAATTTGTCATTTTTAGTGTCAAATAAGAATGCCGTGCTTGTTCTTGCAAACCTATTACGGATATAATTTAGAAATATATGCTATTAAAGTTTTATAACGCTTTAAAGAGGTTTTTTATACAATGGGAACGGAAGGCTGTGCGGAATAAAGTTTACAGAAAGTTTGTTTCTTCTATGAGAAGTTAATCAGGGGAAGGCTACAGAAATAAGGGTAATCTACGGTCTCATTAAAAGATCTTTAGATAAATGATGCAACTGAGTTTTGCGCGTGATAAATCATGGTTTTGTAGATAAAGCAGCAGTTTCTAACATTAACGATGTAAGCTCTGACGGTCGCATTGCTGTGCTATCAGAGCAGAATTCCCTGCACGTAGATATGCACATACAACACACGGTGTCCATCAGATAGGAGATATAGAATGCATGTCGTATCTCTCCAACCAGTTGTTTGTTCAATCTTCCTCTGATTTCTTACAAGATTCCCTTTCATTTCTTAATTGAAATAACCCTCTTATGACACACAAACACTAAGAGCGTGTACCAAACAGTCGTGACAACATGCACGTCAGACACACGTGTCGTCTGGCAAAGTCGATGAACTTACCAATGGCCTAAATACATTAACACCGAAATCTTGTTGCAGTATAAAAATATGAGATGAAGGCATAAACATGACGTATATGCTAAACAATATAGAGCAAATGTACCGGTAAGATAGTTGACTTTTTGGCAGTTCCTTTGGTATGTCTGACAAATGTGCCTATTGTATTCAGAGGGAAAGATCTTATATTTAGCGTGTAGGATATAAATACGTCTGAAGTATGATCTAATTAAGTAAATACGTACAGCGTAATCCATGCAATATGGCGTGGAGGATATTTACTAATCAGCCATCGTAATGCCATTTACGCTGTACGACTAGTATGAAAGGACGTTAGTATCAAAAACGACATTAATTAACGCGTCAGCGTTTACCTTATAAACCTTCCACTTAAACGCCAATTTAACTCCAACGTCTTAATGTTCCAACACGTTAAACTTTTTAAACGCATCAAATTTAACTTTTAACGCTTTTATAACATGAAATACTACCGTGAACAGCTTATCATCTTACAACTTCTTAACGCGTTAAACGGTAACGCCGTTTAACGCGTTTCACAAAACTGCGTTAAATTATTAGCCAATTAAAATTCACAATGTACCTCAATATATCGTTTCCCAACCGGTGTTAACATGTTCCCTGCCTAGAACAGTTATGCTATGCGGACATTTATAGTTACAACTAATCTTTTTTTTGGAACACCTGCTGCATTTGTAATCATCTGTGCAAAAACGGTTTTCTTGGGTAGGAGCATAATTTTTCAGTTATTTGTAAACCACATTGAATGCAGAATGAAACAATTTGAATTGATAAGTACAGTGTACTTTAACCTGTTAAACATATTCCCCACGAAAATTAACGCGTTATATATGTCCAACGCGTTTGATATTTATAAAGTACATTGCATTTCTCTAATTTAATTCATCAAATACTAATACATTATCATTGATCGTTTTTCACACGAACGGTATTTAGACCTATGGGAGTTTCCCATGCTTTTATGTTATGCCCCATTTTCTTTTTTCTATACCGATATTGACGGGCACCTTCCCCTCCAATTGGCGTCTTTGTGTCTTTTTATAAACATTTCATATAATTGTGTTGCATTGCTTTGATTCTACCCGCCATCAGCCCTCCTGCAATGTAAATTGCAACCATGAACATACATTTACAAGTTGATGTGTGTGTCCATATCCCTAGTTCTCTTTTAAACCTAAGTATGAACAGCGTAACCCTGAGTGGAATGTAAGTAAGCAAACTATCAACTTCAGATACATGGAGCTGAAATCTTGTAGAGGTCTAAAAACTCATCAAAGACTTATCAATTAACTATTACACCACGGCATGACAAGACAGCATTTTCATCACACAAAAACACGAGGTTTTCTCTAACAGTTGGTATCGCGTATTTATCGTAGATGAGGCTAAATTAGATTTTAATAGATCCTATCGTGACATATGTAAACAACCCGTAAACACTTTCTCCTTAGTCAAATGTCTGTCGCACCTGACATGGTTGCATTTGTTTGATGTGTGACTGGTAGCTTTGATCGCCGCCTGCTCCTTTTACACACGGTGAATGGTATCATTTGACAGACTAAACACTGGCCCGAGTACGTCAATAATCCGGAAACTGCTGCTGTGTGCAGAATTCCAGGCCAGTCTGCTCTATCTCTGCATTCATCGCTGTTATGTTTATCTAAGAACGCTAAGGATTATGGAATATACGGAATTGTAATCCCGTAATTCTTTGTTTACAATCGGTGTATACCTTATGCATTGTAGCATTTAAAATGACGCCAAGCAATTGCCGTTCCAGTCTAGAGTTATTTACAATAACTCAATCAGGTTATAATACCTGTTCAAAACCCTGACCTTAGCCGCATTTCAAGAGTGACACTAAAACTAGGAGCTTGAGCCCATTTTCCAACTTCCGGTTTCATATTATAGAAATGCATGGCAGGTGCATCAAAGAACGATCAATTAAGAAACGGATGTCGTTTTTTATGTAACATCAGAATGCATTAGTAAAGAAATGCGGTACCTTGCATGTCCCCAAATTTCATTAGAAAATTTCCTGAATGCAATCCAATAATATGCCCTCATTTGAAATCGTTATGCAATATACAATAATATCCATGTGTTTGGTTTTGCAGCTAAAACTCAGACGTTCTGTGGTTTTGAGACCAAAGATGTTTGTGGATTTGTTCAAGAAAATACCACGGACGATTTTAATTGGGTGAGAGCACGTGGCCAGACGCCTTCTAGTGCTACAGGTCCTACGGGGGACCACACGTGTGGGGCGAGAACGGGCGGTAAGTCATCCCCTCAACGTTACCGACTCTCTTTCCTATGTCAGATGTGATCATGACGTTCAATATAAACTATGATACGATCATGTGTTTGTGAATGAAATGGACGCAGTTATGTGAATGTGAAATTAAAGCGTTGGACAATTATCACATAACTGCATTTGCATGTCTATAGGCTATGTAAATATTCTTACGTGAAATTCAACTTTGTAGACCAAAACAATCTACACGTGGACGATGTCACCGTTTGTGATTTTTTTTATTTATTTGTTTATATTTATCCACACTCTATCACTGCTACTGACTAGAGACCGAAGCATGTGTCACAGCTTACCCCAGTTCCGTATAATAATAATGATAATAAAAGGCCCGTTTCCTCTCAGTATTTATTAGTTATGAAGAAAGCCCCCATGACCTTACCTCCCCTATGTAATGGGTTTGATTACTTCGGTTACGTTTACGTGTGTGTGTTAGCACCACTCCTGACAGTAATATACATCATGGGGTTGTATATGTCATCGTATCCCCGACAAGCCACTGTAACAGACGGCTGGGGTTGATGTCTGTTTTATGTCCGACCTTAGTCAGTTACAAGCTAGTCCGTCATCATGATGAAATGTATCGCTCTTTTTTCATCAATTACTAGAGCAGCTGTTGAATTCGACGCAACTATTCATTTAAAATAATGTCATCCATCTCGCTCTTCCTCATCTGATGAAAAACAGACTAAATATTTTTAATTCTGTCAACACCTGCTAGATCGTCTTCATTTAGAACAAAATGTATCCTTAAGTTGTAGTTTAACCAAGTCCGGGTTCCTTGCTGTATACTGATCACCGTGCCTATCTGTGGCACATTCAGTCTGTGACAACCTCTATCCGACGTGTATGTGACACCTGTTTGTACACAAGTTTAACACTGTGACACAGGTTGTTTGAGGTACATAATCTACACTTTGTGACAAATGTACGCAATGTGTATTGTACCCGATATTCATTGCATGATATGACATCTTTGTTTTTAGTTTCTCGTTTTGATTATGGTACCGGCGTTTGTCATTGCTAAAATTTGTTTGATTTTGTAAACTTTGTGTGCTTTATTTTGATGCAATTTTTACATGTCGTTCATATATCACAACCTCACAAAGAACAGACCAAAGATGCAATGCCTATGCAATCGGTTTGTTTACCAGCTGTTGATATACACTGTACGTTATATATGTTGATATTGATAAATTCGCTCTTTATTTATTTTCAGGACATTTTATGTATATAGAAGCTTCGGGAAGACGCCCCGGTCAAACATCTTCCTTGTTATCAGTAAAATATCGTGCGCTTACCATGCAGTGTGTGGAGTTCTATTATCATATGCACGGCAGGACCATGGGCACGCTTAACGTCTATACTAAGGTAATAATACCACAGGCCTACAGGCACGCTTAACGTCTATACTAAGGTAATAATACCACAGAATTCTAGGCACGCTTAACGTCTATACTAAGGTAATA
>JAUMHH010205375.1:0-13082 GCA_032359455.1 Chlamys rubida
TCTATTTCAAAACCCTAAATACGTTCTGTATCCACCCAGTTCGACAACCCTGTATCTCATGTATCCAGTCTATTTCACACCCCTAAATGCGTTCTGTATCTATCTGTACATTGACCGTTTATTTGTTCTGTAGCACGGCATACACTTAGGCCAAGTATCTACACCGTATCCACCTTGTGTCACTCCTTTGTAGTTTTACTTAATCCACATTGTACCATGATTCTGCATCTGTACAGTATCCATTTTTGGCCATCATAGTTTGTATCTGTGCTGTATCCGTGTTTTACTATGCATCAATGTAGTATCCATGCTGTGCCACAAACCTATATATCTTTACTGCATATTTATTCATACTCTGTATCTGTACAGTATCCACCATGTAGCCCTTTTATTAGTATCCCATCCACCCTGTATCATAACCCTGCAATACCATGTCACAATGTTGTACCCACCCAGTTTATCCACTCAGTATCTTTGTTTCAGTCACATCGACCTGTTGCTCGGCAAACATTATACTGAAGCACACACAACTACCGGAAACTATGGCAACGAGCTGCAGAACAAAAGCAACAGACAATAGAATAGTGGATGCAAATCAAATTGTCATACTTACATCATGTTGGTTGTATCAGGAAAACATGTAACTGTATTCTTCAGAAATAACTGAAATATGAAATCCTCAACAACTACCAGTATGCAAGCACAGACGTAGAACTAGTTGTGGCTGTCCTTCATTCATGCCAACAGTTGGTGGGCTAATGTTCATTGATACCGATGACTATCTGACGTTTGACACCCCTATACACTACAAAACACAGGTACCCGATGGTCTGCTAAGCATTATATGACAGTCCCGTAAACATTGCTCGCTCAAACCGGAACCGGTGCCCCAAACGAGGGGATTCTGTCCAGACAACTCGTCCTAGGACATCCGACCGTAAAGCTGATATAGAGAGTCAACTCGCCCACCCGCTGTGCTGATGTTACATGGAAGTATGGACTGGGAAAATGTTCAAAGTAGAAATGTTTCTAGGTTGCATTGTTGGAATCACATTACCGGAGCAAAGGTCAAAAGCGAGAAAATGTGTGGCCGGGAGATTTTAATAGCCATTATCAACTTAGAACGCTTTCACTCGGCCTCGGATATCAAACGCGTCTCGCATGAAGCTTTGTTACACGATTTGAACTTTGCTAACATTTACCACATAGTGGCACGCCTTATTTATATATACACCGAAAATTCATGTTTTCAAAATCATGATATAGGTCATTGTCTTGGTATATTCTATATACAAAATAATCATTGTGATAAATTCATAAAATGAAATATTTTTCTCTCTTCCGCATTTGATCTCCCAAAGAGCACCCTCAATTTGGCAGTGTATACAGATGGCGGATAGGGGCCGTGACCCAGAAAGGTTCGTTTCTGTAAAACGCCTTAGAATTACCTTACAGAGCTGGCCAGTAAACAAAGGCGCCCACTAATCTCCAAACGACACGGTTATTACTCCGGGTTGATGTATTGC
Source organism: Chlamys rubida (assembly GCA_032359455.1). Lineage (NCBI taxonomy): Eukaryota > Metazoa > Mollusca > Bivalvia > Pectinida > Pectinidae > Chlamys > Chlamys rubida. The sequence goes on from JAUMHH010205375.1 coordinate 1,527, forward strand.
GCTCTGTCACGAAACACACATTCTGTTTAGCTAATAGTAAGGTAGCCGAACTTTGTGATAATTTTACACCACTAGAAACGGCTTTGTGGTGTATAGACTATTTTTTTTCTTCGTGAAAAATTAAACAGACCAGTTTTGTCGTATGGGGAAAAAATTGAATGCTTTGTTGTCTTGTTATTATACTATGAACGAAATGGCATTTGTATGGAGCTTCAAAGGCCTTATGGACGATATCCGATCATTCGAGTAGGAAATATTTTGAACAGAACCTGTTAGGTGCGGAAATAGCAGATAAAGATTATATTCATGCAAATCCATAAAAAAACCCAGTTTAAGACCTTCCTTGTATGCCCGACCGGAGTTTCCCGAATTATCACCGAACTCTCACGACTGTGTCGTCATCAGACTGAGATTTACCACCTAGATGGCAGGGCAAAAATGTTCCCGGCGAGTTAGAGACACAGTTCCTCCTATCTACCAGTAGAAGTAGATCGAAATGAAACAACTTATTCTTTGTTCTGTAATAAATCAGTTTATTGCAGGTCGTTGAGCTTATGAAGTGCAAGTGGTGTATATAACGTGACTTCCGGATTCGATCTTATTTGTTTGTACTGGTTACCATGGTAGTTTTGGAAAGATTGTCACCAGTAAGAACACTCGACTAGATTTACACCTGTCTACCTATTGGTGGGGGTTCGTACTTTCATTCGTGGTCGAGTGTGCCGTTTTATTACTCCTTAACGGTAGTCAGTCGTGTACTGGACTTTAGACATCTTGGAGGCGGTAAATCGTCCACACCCAAGTAGTCACTCCAGTGTACATGTACCTGCAGGTTTATGGTGTCTCAAGGAAAGACGGAAGTCGTTACTGCGCAAACTCACACAATTTCCTTGGTGAAGTGTGAGCAACTACTTATGATATAAGCGAGGTTTCCTAACCCCCTTTGTTTATGTCTCGATCTAGTTGAAATATTTTGCCTACGCCAATTTCACTTACCTATCCAATGCAAATATGCCGTAATGCCTAACTTTTTAATTTTCGGTATGCGAAAAATATTCAAATTCTGATTTGTCGATCTGTCGATTAATAGCTAGACATATCTTGCTTGAAACACACGACCAATAAGTAAAGCACTACCGACATTAGGGTACGTTCACTAGACACATATTATATCAATCGCTACATAAAATTGACACATAATCAAGACATGATCGTATAGAAGTGCTTGAAATCCAAACAGGACATTATACAGTTACGAAATGATAGAAACCAAATGTGTACATGAGTAGATATTGAATGATTGAAACCTAATCAGCGCGTGACTAGACAATATCTGGTCATGATAACTCAATATCTAGTCATGTAGTGGGTCTCAATCAGGGCACGACTAGATATCGACCCCATCAGACCGTGACCAGATATTGAAACTCAGTCAGGTATACGATTGCGACCCAATCAGCACCTGAGCAGATATGGGTTGACTGCGATACAAGACATTAAACCATAAACTGGAACATTATGTCGTATATCAGTGGTAACTGTCAACATCACTCTATTGAGAGTGAGGCTTACACTTGACCACTGTCCACTTGCAACTTATAACAATACGAATACACGCGTCAACATTGAATACTACAAGTACTTTCGAAGGTTTGATTTTTTTTACTGTGTCTCCTCTCTGCGAGTATATTAACATATCACAAACGCATTTGGCACCATATTCTAACACAAGGCAAGCACACAACTACATGTAAAATATAGATATTGAGATCTATAATTTGCTGCATACAGAACAAAATATTGCTACATCTATGTTCAAATTGTAAAACCACTCCTTTTTATAGGTACATTCATACACAGGCGTGCAACCACAAATATTGCTACCATTTCGGTGTACACGAATGTAGTGAATTTCTTAATTTTTGGTTCCATATTAAATCATTTTCCATTCTTTTTCTGACAATTAATTGAAACTATATAATTTTTTACAAAACAGATGAGTCAGGAACATTTTCCCATTACGTGCATGTTTGGTTTGTGTGAAAAATGTGTTTGGCGTAAGGCTCATCATGAATATCAAGGTTATGTCACGGTGTATAGATATTAGAGGTCAGAAGTCAGTTGTTTTCCAACGAACCGCCAAGATATCTTAAAGAGTTTAACAAAAAACTGTTAAGCGCAATATATCGAGCAAAATGTTAAAACTCATCTTTAATTTTTTCTTAGGTAGATTTTAAGCTGAACATCATCATGGATACTAAACATATTTCTGAATGTCAATGCTAAATATGATGATCATGTGACATGCTTTAGAGGTATGTATGCATATGCAATTCTTTAAGTACGAACTTTGCATGAATTTTCAAATTAACATAATTTATCCTTTTCTTGATTGAACCTACTGAAATGACTTAACTTAAATATATCTGTTCCCCGAAATACAACGTCGTGTCCCTCCCAAATGAATTACAGAACTCTCTTCAATGGATATGGCTTTTCACTAATAGCTATCCTAACCGAACTGTGCGAACACGGAACCATCAATTGATGGGAAAGCAATAATGACCACAAGGCCACGACATACACGAGTTAAAGAAGCAGGACAAGCGTAGTAAAGTCGTTAAGCGGGCTAAAGCTGTCCCGAGACTAGCGGTCTAAAGCATGTACACGAAATGACAGCAAACTTACTTGCGATTTTGCGTGACAGCTTTCATGGTCTTCAAGGCAGCTAATATCTTTGACTACACAATGGCTGGAAACAAACTCAGCCCAAGTCGCTCGCTGTTAAAACGTTGGTCGTAAACTTTGAAAACTAAGTGCAACATGTATACATATGCTACGAAACCCCCTCAAGTCCATCCTCTATTTTCACCGAGACGAACAAACTTAGACTAAATATCGCTCCGCAAATGACTTTATCATATACCAGCGCCATTTATGACCGTAGTAAATCAGCCGTGCCATGAAGCCTTTATTGATACTTATGATTTCTGGTCCCGGGGTTCCAAGAGTTAAGGGATAGTGACGCCCAAACTCGTATTGTTTCACGGCTATAAATCTTCTAAAAAGCCCGATCCCTTATTGACTTAGGCAGCAGTGAACTCCTAAAACTATGTACATTTGTTGGATAACAGTACTTGTTTCTATCAGGTATATAACGCGACCGTTGTAAACTGTACGGGCTAAATATAGAACAGTCGCCAAATTTATGGTCTCCTGGTTGCAATATCCTCCTTCGGATTCAACGTTTTCATGACATTAATATGTCTTGTATCAAATAAGGATGTAGTACTCATTTTTATACTTAATAACCGTGCTAGTGAAATTCGGTCAGAAATCTTCATCAACACTTCAACACTCCAAACCGTCAAATAACACTTTACAATATAATGCATTACACAACACTTTTACAAAATACGGAATTGCATACTACACTATATCCAACAGCATACACCACAACAGTGTACAATGTTACACAGCATTTTAACACTGCCCACCATTTTACACATTTGAACACTGAGCGCCATTGAAAACGTTACACAAGTAACACTTCGCATAGTTAAACATTATAACAATGGAGAGCAATATTCGACACTGCAGCATTATACAACACACACACCCAAACCCAACCCAACCCAACCCAACCCATGCAGGTTGTCTGATATAATATACCTGCTGTGGTCCCTCTGACCACACAGATATATCAGTGTCATTAACCAATTGTTGACGTCAACAGTTTTCGAGTGGTTTAGACGTACGGTAGAACGTCTCTGCAATTTGTTTTGTACCTCCAAAGAGGAAGAGTTCCAATGTCAACATCATTGTTTATCTCTATAACTATTTCAATAGTCTGTAAATATAAGTGCTTTATCTAGTTTTAGATGGCAATTATTGGTATGAATGGCAAATAATTATATGGCAGTAACATATGTAGCGCCTCATACAATGTTCCTTAATTGGCTATCTATCTGAAAGCGGGTTTATTTTTAAATGACGTCACAATCAACGTCAAAATATATCTGACAAATCAGAACGTCGGTGATGTTATTAGGCACGATAGGCCTACATATTGAACTTGCTCGAGTGAAATGGCATGGAGTTGAAATATTCATTATAACGTCGAATGAAATACACGGCCTTGAAGCTGACTACATGGTATTTTTCCTTGATATATGCGACTATATTATCGAAGCCGCTAGTTCTGAATCTAATTGAAACACACGTGTTTGATAGATTTGGTATACAGAGGTCATGCCAATACCGTGCAACGCATACTTCAATGACGTTTCATTGATCTAAATTTGGCGCCAATTTGGAATTGGGTCTGTTATTCGGCAAACAGCGTGCCGATTAGATGGCGTGCGTGTTGAACTTGATCACAGCGAAACATTCTCGATTCGAATGCGAGAGGCCAAACATTAGTGTTTTATCAAATATATAAATACATCGGTATAACCTTTCAATGACCTTTCAATGGCGTTTCTGATGTGAAGGCTGTTGAGTAATAGTTAATACAAAATGCATTGTAGCGAGTGGCGTCACTTACTGCAATATGTATGCTTACAGATTAAATTCTGAACAGTTTTATCGTATTTGGAATTCTTGAATGTAGTTTCGCGACATTAGGTGTCAAAGTTTAAACTAAATACCCCACACATGGCCCCTAAATATTTTATCGTTGCGGTTTTGTCAAAGTGGAGGGGACAGAACTATCTTATACTCAATGGTAGGGTGGCCATCATAATTACCCTCACAATTATATACCACTGCAGTCCCCATACAGTCACTTTGACCTTTCATGTCGGGGAAATGATGCAGAAATATGTAATTAGTCAGAGCGAGGGTAAGCAGGCCTTTTTATGTCTGGGTTTAGCGTGACCCCTGGGTTCCGATGACCGTAATTTGCATGTGTGATCTAAAAGCTAAAGGCATGATGGTGCATACATTTCCGAACAAACACGTCCCGAAAACACTATCAGTTTCCCTGATAATTCAAAGGCAAAAATGTGTAACGTGCTCCAGTGACGTTAGAGGCAAACATCTTTTACTTTAAAAGGTCATTCGTCACCGTGACCCCAGAAAAAACCCACAAGACCCATGCACTTGAACATGAATATACATGGACAGAGGTTTGCGACTCGAAACACACACTGTTTGTATGTTCCACTCTTTCTCTGTGTTTGTTAAAGTTCTGTGGAAGTAGCAAGGGATCCAGTGTATGAAGCTCTATCATTGTCCTTCAAAAAAGAAATGTTATCCAGAGGGACTCATCCTGGAAACCCCCTTAGGTTAACCCCTCTAACCATATTAGGAACTCGATGAACTGGGAGAATTCTGAATTAATGAAGTATGAAGCTTAGTTGAACAGTCAAAACAATTGAAATCATAATAATACATGTATATTTGACTAGATATTATATAAGGTTCTATGTATTTACGCATGATTCAGGTCGAATGGAAATTAGTTTTAAGATGTATTTCGTTATGAACTACATCTAGCTGGTAATCCCCCCCCCCCCTCCCCCCCTCCCTCTCTCTCTCCGTAACGAAACAAACCTACCTGTAAAACCATCACCATCGTTATTTTTGTGTTTAAGTTCCTTAAATATGATGTGCAAAACTTCATGAAAATACAATCAGAAGTAAAATTCATCGCAATGAGTATCTGCCGATAACTGCTATGTAAGTAAACAAAACAAATCAAATATTTAATATACAGACATCAGTTCAAGGGAAAATATTACAATGCGTTTTGGATTAAAAATGAATCACCCCATTCTTTTCTTCTGTAATCTGTAAATGCAAATGGAAACCACAACCGGATGCATGTCGGTTTGTATGTCATAAACATGAAAAATACAGCGATAAATCTCAAGGCTGTCCTCATATAAACCTGAACGACGTCACTTCCTGTTCAACACGCGAACATTTCCTAGGAAGAAGAAGATGATTACGTATACACCAGAACAAAGACTCAATTGTGATATGTATTAATTAATTCATATTCACGTGAGGAATATACAGTACGATGAATCAATAAATATTCATAGAAAAGCATTCACACTGTTTATGTGTAGTGTTACGTGGATGTTTCAACAGGTAACCTGAAACACATTTCAAAGAACACTTTTTTTTGTTTGTAAAGCCGAACATACAACATATCGAGAAATAATACAATTGAGTAATCAAACACGTTTTTTTTAACCAGCAATATCAAATCAAACAACATGCCAGGGTCACTGAAATAGCGACAACACTCTCAGACAACCATTAAATCTTGTTGCAAAACTCGACAGCTTAACATGCAAAATAGATTAAAGCAGAGGCAAGCCAGCGTAAATCAATTACCAGGGAACAAAACATTTGGATAGAGGCAGACTGATGGTATGGTGTTACCGGCTAATGCGAATATCATAACACTCAGGCCTGTGGTTGAGGAGTCGGGCAGGTTTTTGTATACATGAAATGTACGTATCATTTAATGATAAGGCATATATCAAACGGATTCAAAGGAACACGGAAGCGTGTGCACATATGCTAAATGACAGACGATACCGGGCTGTAATATATACATATACGCCATGTGCACGATACCAAATATACAACTGTATCCATCGGGGAATGATGGACACATGACCAAACAGTTTACACACGGTCTAACCACCTGGTCGACTGCTGACAAAGACCAAAACCAACATCGGTTGGACAGGCAATTTGTAGTCAAACAGCCGGAATATAAACATAGACTTACCACGTGCAATGCGGAAGCTGCGCTCTCCTCTTCAGCAACTATAGGGGTATATATCCCGCACAAGTCCGCACTCTAGCAGACGACATTTTCATACTACACGTTATTCCCGTACCATCGTATAGCCAACAACACACTGGATAATTTAACACACATGACAGAAAATGTAGGAAGATGGAAATTAATCCAGATATGATAAGATAATGAAAGGATGGACACCGATCCGATATATTCGCTCACACAAAATGACATTATCTGTTTGTTTTTCCGTGAACTCTGACATACGATCACGTGGTCATTAGCAGAACCAATTACATTCAGTTGATAGGTGTTCTCGACGAGGCCGAAAAGCCATAAAACTTTTTATATGGTGGAACGTAGACGGGACGGAGGCCCTAAATCACGGATTTACCGTGCCCTGTTTGGGCCCTGGAGAACTATCCACAAAGGGAGTAGGGTAATTAAAAAGACAAACTATTTCATTCATCGAACAATTACCTGGGACACGTTTGCAGCAAAAGAAATGCCCGCGCTAAATGACCTCTTTAAACTTAATGTAGCATACCCCTAAGACATAGGTTGTCCAGCAGTTACGCTTCCGCAAAGTGAAACTGGCCTAATGTCGCCTACGGTCACAGACCAGGTGTTCGGGCGAAATAGTGATTTACAACACCCACCAACAGACTATTTTTTGTCTATTTGAATATTAAGTCGACACTGACTTACTCGTATAGGACGTTAACCGTACTGGTTCACCTGTGCGGATTTCGACTACACACTAAACAATTAGTCCCAATTTCTATGTATGCACACGTACAAAAATACATGTTTAATTCATATCAAATTACTTTGTTTTTGCGGTGATACAGTCGGTTACTTGATGCTCCATCTGTAAGCCAACACCCATTTGCATGTTTGTGTCAGGAATTGCATGTTTTGATACGATAATACATAGATAATCTGCATATCTAACATTCTCGTGCACTCCTTTTCTATATTAGTTGTAGACACTCTTATCAGCCATACACATTTCTTATTGTCCCACGCCTAAATTCGAAATACATATTCGCAATCTGTCTTCCTTCCCTGTAGTTTGTTATGGGAAAACTTAACATATTTTAACTCTTATGGTATACATATGCTATTTGGATATTCAATGAGTAAGTTTACTGATTCCGCAAGATATGCCAACTTACATTATTTTACCTTCTTACTCGAGGTTGAAAGAACAAAAAAGACCACTCGGTAACTCATTCTATATACATTTTGTAAAACTTTAGAAATAAATATTTTGTTCGTTTCATTTGTGAATGGAAACCATATTATAACATCGAAACCTTGAATTGAACGAAAAAATCAACAAACCCATATTTAATTAACCTAATTTGATATTTTTATTGTCACCTAATGATAGTGAAGATTGTTGTGTTAATCAAAACGTCGCCTGACGTGAAGAATGTACCTTATACTGTCCATTTGAACAGTGTTAATGTGTTTTGTGTTTATTTTTTGTTTACAATTCGATCCCTTTAAGGTTTCAATGAAAACAAAATTAATTGTTATCTAATTAAATCTTGATACATAACGATGAGACGGATAAGGTTAAATTATTGGAAATGGAACTTGCTTTGATAAAACATATTTATTAATCTTAAAAGCATAATGGACACGTTGTTTTTACATATTGACGCCTTCTGCCATCAATTTATTACACAGACATGATATTAAGTATACTATACTTACATTCATTAATGCATTGGCAAAGGGACAGATTTTGAATATATGTTCATTTTGTTATAAAGACATCAACTGCATTGAATGTTTATAATACAAAGTTCATCAACGTGTACATTTCCTATCTGTTTGTTACACACTTGCTTGAGGTTAGTGCACAATATAGAAGCTGGTAATTGTTTCTATTTCTTACTTAACATTCAATATTTGCATATATTTGTTTGGTAAATACATTTTTGGTATAAAATGATGCAAATATATAATGAGTTTATTTTCCCTCTTATATGAATAGTTTCTAGATTAGATCTTTGGTAGGTGGCTTTATTCCTCGCAAAGGCTAGTAATCTTGTAATGATTCAGGCAGCTACAAGCTTAGGCTAGTCATCTTGTAATAATTCAGGCAGCTACAAGCTTAGGCTAGTAATCTTGTAATAATTCAGGCAGCTACAAGCTTAGGCTAGTAATCTTGTAATAATTCAGGCAGCTACAAGCTGACCTTTTCTTAGATGGAAAATAAACCATTCATACCACAGTTTCTATGCATTCTTAAGTACTGGTGCAATACACACATATACATCTTTAACCAGTATTTTCCTATCTAATATTTCTAGTGGTATTATATATTTCAATCTCCTTTGGGAGGATAAATTTTCATGCATGATTTATATATTGCATTAGCATGTGTTAGGTTATCTGCGCTAACACATATCATGGCAAAGATAAATGGAATTAGCATTTAAAAGTCGACATGTATATGAAGTTATATACAACATCATTAGTACACTACACGATTAAGATCCATATATCACAACACCTACATACATGTACCGACCTCGGTATCCATCTTGTATCTAAGGAAAGATCGCATTAACAAAATGTCTTCCCATCATACTATAAATAAATCAGTACTTAACACTATTCTTTGATCAAAATACAATGCAAGTCAATGCGTTTAGTTTGATGGTGAAAAATAAAGAATATCGTCTTTTATTTTGATGTCGAAGCATTTTGAATGGTGCCTAAACTGATTTAACCGTACACACACTTCATACTGGACTCCAAGCTCCAAAATCTGTTTATTCACACCAGTTTATGAATTAAAGCGTCCGTTCCACCCAGATACATTCACATATATCCGTATCTTGCTGACCCGGATTTTTTGCACTTTATTGCAACACATGCAGGGTTATGTAAACTCTTGACTGACAGGCACAAACACACGCTACCAGATGCCACTTTGCAAGACAAAGACTTTTACGCCATTCCGGGTTTTACGAGCTCGAGCTGACAACCATCCAATTTGCTGAGAAACCCGACACTTGGAGCTCCTGGCGGTGGTTTCCACGTTTCAGAAACAGTCCGAGCCCTTGTAGAGATTTCACGTAATAATTTAATCATTTGATTGTAAAATACGATATGGTCAGACCATGGCGAGGTTAGTTGGGTGTGAATGTGTGTGAGGTACCATTTTTACAAACAAGGCCACGGACGGTCGCCCCCATGACATTGAGCTTATAAAAAATGCACTTTCTGGGGCAAATGGTGGACCAGAAAAACGGCGAATCCCTGATCTGTATTGCCCTGTGAGATAAGGTAGTGATGTTTCGTGTATGGACCAGGTTTGGAAGGTCGGAGCACCAGGGGAAACTTCATGGCATTGAATGAAGTGCATAACCTCCTGTTAAATTCGAGGGTCAAAAAAGACTTACCTGACGGTTTCTTGTTGAACACCCTAAAATGATAAGGAATACTAAGTTATTTTTAGTAAAATCGTAATATACCTGAATATGTTACCCACAACCAATTTTACTTTGTTTTTTAGTCAGACAATGGATATTCAAATTCTGTCACTGTGTAATTTATGTTTCAAGCAGGGTTTATTGTCCTTTAATAAAGTAATTGCATATTTTAGACAAGTGCTTAAAGTCAAATGATTTGAAATTGTACTAAACGTTTTACAAAATTACAATCTGACAGCATATTTGGGATGAAGCATGACTGACGTTAATCTTAACCCCTGAAATAGGTGTGGAGGTGTTCCACGCATTTTAGCAAAACAAAGGGAGTTTAACCCCTCTTTCCGTTTTAGTCATGGAAACGATGAAGAAGTGTTCTTTATTCATGGCGACAAAGAAAACAAATACATTTCACTAGTACCAAATTATTTACAATAGTCATTTTCAATTTAAGATCAAAGGAGTAGGAAGTTTACATATATTTATACAAACAAGCAAACATAAAAATAACCACATACACACTAACTAACAAACAAGCAAACAAGCTAAAACGAATACATCACATGCAATCAAATGCATCTGAATTAAGATACCATATTGTTTGAGAAGAAAGGATTTATTAAATTTTGGACAGATTTGAATACTGATATGCACTCAACGAGAGGCATGTTAGTGCAATCATAATATGTATTTGAAAATAGATTCCTTTGTTTTAAAAACTATTGTACTTGTAAGAGAACTATATTTTGTTGATTTAAACATATTTTATTGTCGAAACAGACAAATGGATGAGAAACTAGTTCTAACAACTTACAAGCTTTTCTCCACGAAGAATATATTTTGTTGATATTTATACCCAAAATATGTGTGCTAATGTTTACAGACAGACATGGGTGTTTTGAACTGAAATAGAGTAACTGGTATAACCTATATTCTATATCCGCCATGATGTGACGGATTTAAGAAACAAGTTACAAATATATGGCGATACACAGAAACTTATACTAATCTACGACTATATATATCGATTTAGAAAGGGTTACAGCAACACACATCACCTTACACAAATCTACGAAGATACGGAACAACGTTTACAAAGCTATCACAGTGATCACCAACATATAAATAAACAAAGCTACGACCGTTCATCCAGACATGAACAGTTTTCTGGCAATTCACATCAATGTAAACATAGCTCTGACGTTTCACATCAACATAAACAAAACAACGGCGAATTAATGTTTTGAAGTATAGCAAAAATAGCTGTATGCTCCCCAGGGAGTTGAGAAAGATATTGGCTGGTTGCAAAGGCCCTATAACCACGGATAATAATTTGTG
>JAUMHH010205386.1:0-13081 GCA_032359455.1 Chlamys rubida
GTCAGTGTGCTAAAATTTCTTCATGTTTCTTGTTTAGAATCAGAGGTGCTAGTTTCAAATACTTTTCAGTCTTAAATGTATATGCTAGATATTGAATAATGTTGTTTGATTTTTTTTTGTCACTTTGAATAATATTTCTGTTCATGTTTTAAAAAAAAAAAGCAACTCTCTGTATAAATATATCAGAACTCAGGTGACCGTTAAGGCCCATAGCCCTCTTGTTTATGTGTAAAGTTATATATGTATATTTCTTATTTATAGGTACTTTTGAACCAACGAAATAAAATACCAATTGTGAAACCAAACCCAAACGAGAAAGGAGTATCGTGTGAAAATAACGCCCAACGTTGTGAAAAGAACCAGGAGAAGGCTGTATGGAGGGGGATCCCGAGTGCGGACAATGGTGAGCGATATGTGCCGGTAGCCAACAACCGAGTGTGCCCGAGACCTGGAATGCAGGTGTGACGAACGGAGCTCAGGTACATGGATGTGTGATTAACTTTTCTGATGCGATGTACTTTCAGGTAAAATATATACACGAACTCTTACGTGCATCTATATATACACATGATGAACACAATATAAATATCGGGTTACATATATATATAAAATCAATATTATACCCTAGCTTATAATTAAGATCGATATTTTATCTGTTATATTACTGAATGTTAAACATACTTGCTTCAACATATATTCAAATATATTTTTTTCGGATATGATATGTTTATATAGATGATAATATTACAAACCTAAATAAAGTCGTTAATGGAGATGTTTAAAGTAGATGACTAGTGCTTAATCAGTTGATGTATAGTGACCTGCTAAGCGGAGTCAGTCGATGATATAATCAGTTACTCAGGTTAAGATTATGTAACTACCCAACCTTAGCGTATGCCTCGGTTGGGATACATGTATGTTATAGAATCTTAGCTTTCGACTGAAATATCCCAGTCTCGCTCAGTTACATGCACCAGATTTAATTTGTCTCAAATGTAGATTGTAGAATGACTGGTGAGTAAGTTAAATGTAAAATAGACAATTGCAGACCTAGTTTCAAGTCTACCCATTACCTTACACCAAAGTTCCCCTTGACCTTTGACCTCAATGGAGCTCATGCGTATATAGTATGTGATGTTGATATCATTAACTGGCAACCTACAGTCTAGATACTTTTTCTTTTATTTTCTCTTAGTTTTGAAGATACGGATGGATATTTAGGAGTTGACAGCATGAGCTGAGATTACTTTGAAGTTCAGGAAGCAAGCTGTCTTACCACACAGTGCTTAAGTTGCTGAACAAACACCTCCACAAGTATCTACTGCTACCAATGGGACTCATTGTGCAAATAATTCGTTACAAGATCACACATATTTATATGCAGGTGCATGCGGTACTGATAAGGAGTCCATTATTCCCCCTTTTTCAAAAATGCAGTGATGGGAATTACTGCAGAACCAGTCATGTGACAATGTCATCAAGTGATTTATCAAATGAAAATGTGTCAAAATTATACACAGGTTTGACACTAACTGCATGTTTAACTCATGTACAAGTTTTGCAACAATATTTATCCATTTTATTGTGTTGACATTGTTAAAACTTAGACATACTTTGCTATTTGCTGACCATTATTTCTAAGCTACCTTTACTTTCTAGTAAACTTAAAGACTTGGTTGCCTCGTGAGACTTTATGAGCAGTTTTACCAGAATTATGTAGTAAGAAATATCTTAAAACCACATTTATAATAAATTGCGCAGAAACATTTATGCAGCATCAGATAAATCTGAAAATTACAGGCGAGACATGCAGCCATTATAAATCGAAAAACACTATCAAAAAGGGGTTTGGTGGAAGGGCGAGTGATAAATTCATACTTGAGAGTCCCGACTTCCTTAATTGCCTTCTTCCAGGTGATGAAGTAGTGGCTAATCAAGGTTTCACTATCTATAGTCTGTTATTTCCCCTTATAACTAAATTAAATATTCAGCTTTTAAAATAGGCAAATACAATTTGTCTTAGTTACATATTTCTCAAACGAGACGTATTGCAAATGTACCTTTCGGCGTTTGAAGGTATTCAAAATATTTAGCGATGCTATCCCTGTATCTTGTGTTTAAAATGCTGGTGATATTTTGATTGTGTGTCCAGCTCTTGTGAATCAAGGCAATACTTTGATAAAATATGATAAAGCGGGTGAGAATTGTGCACTAATAGCAGAATAAAATATACTATTATATGTTAGATTTTAAATATTTCAAAAAAGACAAAATAATTTGTATATGGTTTATTTATATGTTAATATTAAGGAAATCATATCACTTGTCAAACACTGTAGAAATATAGAATAGTTCAACATATTGAATCAAAGCAGTATGTTGATGTAATTATGTGCGAAATATGGAAATCAATAACACAACAAGTTCTCATCGCAAGTATAGACACGAAAAACAGCATACTAACCCCATTATAACACACCTTAACTAATGTGTTTAGAAACATTGTATGTACCTTGCTTCAAGTACGAAGTAAAGTACTCTTTGTGACCTGTGCTCGTTCTGCAGCGGACTGGCCAATCAGAACGAAGCTTTCAAAGGTCGGTCACTTGTTCCCTCCCATACCGGCGAGCGCTCGATCTGTATGTTGTCGAGGCGGATTATTTGAAGTATTCGTGAACGTCCTGTTACCAAAGTTGATACGACACATTTGGATTAACATTGACAAAGTATGCATGCCAATCTGTGCGTATCGACACATTCGATGATTATTTTATTAGATATGTGAAGATTATTGTGCAAAATCCACACGGCACATGTGAAATGGTTCATGTAATTTCCGATCTAACCAGATGCCTACAAATGGATGGAAAACATGTTTCAGTATAAAATGGAAGTATAATTAGTTTTTCTTAATTTATTAAACAAATACATTGCATCGGTCTTTTTTCTGTTTTGTCGCCTGCTAGCCTTATCAGTGGGATTTCGCTTAGAGACGAGCACGACGCCATATTGTTTTGGTTAGAAACGAGGCGTGGCTTAAGTTCGATGGATGGAGCATAACACAATTGATCATTATTCTGTCGCAGATAAGAACATGGTTCGTATCCAATCAAAACACGCGTTGCAAACGAATCGTGTAAGAATTATCAACATGATGCAAACTGAATACAATAAATTGGTGATATTATACATCGAATTAAATATTAAATAAGTAACGTAACTGTGGACGAGTCAAATCACGTAAATAAACAATTAGGAAGTGAAAAAAGGCAATATGTAGTTTGGACAGACAACATTTGATTTAATTGGGAGCTTGGTTACATAAAGTGTTTGCTATATATCATAAACCAGTGACAGTAATAACATTTACAGTTTGTTTGATCCATATGATTTATGATTCAGTTTTATAACATTTTGATTATTTCTCGGGTAAATAGCACCATTTTTCTGATGACAATATATTTGGACAAGTATCACAATGAAACAATATGTCTTGATTGCAATATGTCGTAATACACTTTAAGTGTATTGTTACGCCTCTAAAAGTCGGTATGTAGGTTTAATGTACCTTAGTTCAAGCTGTGTAGTTCATGGTGTGATTTTTAATCGTGATTACATTTTTCATAAATCACTTAATACATATATTATGAATGTTTTCGTTTATTTGAAGTCAAAAATAAAAGTAAAAGAGTATGCGATTAATAAAGTCATTGTTAAATAAAAAGTACTTAACACCATTCCATCTGTTCGAAACATTGCATGTAATTTAACCTGTATATATTTGAAATCTTAGAGTCATGACTTTTGGATAAAACAAAATACACTTCTGCCATCTGGGTTAAATCAGCTGATCAATGTTGTGTTCCCAAACATCAAATGGCCGTAGTTTGTTCGCTGTCTATCCGTCCTTAATGAGTGACGTGTTGATATAGATTTGTTTTGAGCTTGGACCTAAATGTAAAGCAAAAGAAAATCGTAATTTTGTAACCAAAACGAAAAGTGTCTAAAATAAAATTATCTTACATCGTTGCAGTTTCATTTATTGGTGTTTGCAACTACTATTAAAATAAAAGTTTAAATGTATCCTAACTGTTTGTATTTAGGTCATAAGCATTATAATAAAAACTATAATGAATCTGTATTATAGTAATAGATCAAAAGTTTGTCTGACATAATATATAGTATTTAGACATAACTAATAAGGTAACACGGAATTTCTTTAATTGACTATTTCAAAAAATCAACACGATTTGTTTTCAATAATAAGTCGTTTTTACCCAAAAATAATGTTTGGTTATTTTCTTAGTGTCATCCTAACCTCTCCTTTCCTTGAGTTTCTCGTATACATTTGGTCCCGATACTCCTCCCAGTGTTTCATAATTGCTAAAAACAGAATCATTAGCTAAGTAAGTGAATTGAATACGAAGTCAATTTAATTTTAAATATTCATGTTACTGATGTATTCACCCGTTTAAAATTAGTTTCAGCACAAAACCGTTCTATGTCTGCAACATTTGTTTCAAATGTGTATTCTCTTTTTTCTTACTCCTGCATAGTTACAGCCTCCATACTATTTATCATCGCATTTTTCTGTGCTCATATTTCTGTTCACTTGAATAGCTGTAAAAGTAGTCGTTAGATTAACAAATGTATATTACCTTCGTTCTGCTCTGTCACCCAAAACAATATCTAAATCAACAAAAAACATATTTACATGAATGCTGATTTGAGATAGAAAATCATAGGGTTAAAGGTAATCAATCTAAAGCAAAAACATAACGGCTACTAACAATATAGTATTGGACGATAAACCACGAGTGTGCTTGTATTATTTTCCAAACAGAATATGTAAGTTAAACGCTCTCCAATCAACCTTCCGGGTATTGCATATCTAAAGAAAAATGAGCTTTGGGACTGGCTTTTTATTGTCAAATTGGGGTACAATGATTGGGAGATTTGTTAACGAACAGAAAACAAGTTTCTATATAACCGTTATATCCACTATACCCTGTGTTGAGCCCACTAACCCTCTGTTGAGCTCATGGATCGGAATGTTCCACATAGCTAACCAAGGAGAAGAGTTGAAGTGGTGTTTATATATCTGTCAATGTTGATTCCATGTGATGACGAACAATGTCGACAGATTGACGTCCTTATCGATTTAAATGGATATCTATTATACAGCATGGTGACACTATGTAATGTTTGTCGTATGTCAATTTTAAAAACACAAAACTTAAAAAATCGTTGGGATTTCGGACCCCCATACAATGGAGATCATGTCATCAAGGCTGACCAAGTGATTCACTTTTATCAATCATGCACAAATTGTCTCAGCATTCGCGGGGAAACGCTCATGCAGCGGGCACGATTAATCTTTGGTGGTTTTATCGTTTCCCGTGTATTTCTGACACATCAACAAACTTTTAGGCATATATCGCATTCCCAAATGTGTCCATGTCAAACAGGCAGAACAGGACAACTATTTCTTGTGTTATAGATCAAAAACATGTGCAGCTTGATTTGAAATGAAATAAGTATCAGGTGGCAAATGTTGCAAGCGCACATGAGCAGTCTTACTGACATAATGTAGTGTTCTGGGTTATGTACAATGGCGTAACCACAAACAGATTTTCATTACATTTTACTTGGTCAAATATATATGATTAGCATATGTGTGTGTAGTATGGTGAAATATGTAGCTAGAGATTCGACAACAGTGGCAAACTAATGTATTAAGGCTTAGCAGACTTCCTGAATCAATCTTCCAAAGTTCCAAAATCTTGGTTATATATTCAACCATAATAAACGAACATAGGTTGATATTTCTTAATCGTATGATCCGTATCAATTAACAATACAAACTTATTATTAACTGTTATAGTTGTATTGCGTGTTTTTTTCTTTGTTTTTATGGTATATTTTTTGTTACATTAATACAAAGCATACCGTGTGCAGGTATCGCTTGGTCGTACACGTTTTGTGCTGCAAAGTCTGTTGTATCCAATTCAGTGTACATACTTCTGCAATAGAAAACTCCAATAAAATTGATGAAGTTGTCGTAATCCATTCAGTTTCTGAGTTAATTTTATCCACCCCTGATCACAATTTAGAATATTATACAAAATTATTAAAGTATGTGTAAAGTGCAAAATGCTAGTTTAGCGATATCCTTTCGCTCTGAATTAACTTTACAGGTCATATTGATACATCTTTTTACTTTGTATGAATATAATAGTAATTTCCATATTTTAAATCCTATTTAAATTAAATTAAAATGTAACAGTTTGTATTAACAAATCTTGTTAGGCAGGTCCAATTCGCAATTTTCGGAAATAATTTTTAACAATATTATATAATTTGAGGAAATTTATGTTTCAGGACTAGGGGCATTAATGGTCATTTCTGGCCTCATCGGGGATTTATAATTAGTTGTTTTATTCGTAATCTGGAATAAATGAAAAGCAAAATTAAAATTTTGAATTCATTCGACAACTTGTTCAGTAGATATGGCATTACAAAGAGAGATATAAATCTGCATTTTCGTAATAAAATACGTGAATATCATCTGTAGTGCGCTATTTGGTTGCAAAATGGTCATTTTGAAGGAAATTAACTTAACATTCTTCAAATTTTGAAAGCATGCAACAAACAAATACATATTTGACATGCTTAAACATTGTCATACCAGTGTCCATCCGAAGAAAGGAATTTGTGTTTGTCACATGCGGAGGCTTTCATTTTTGTCCAACAAAAATAACATATTTTTGGCTATTTCTGAACAGCAACGAAATTGTGTTGCTAGGATAGGACATCTACGCATGCGTATTGGAAAATATATTCACCAAAAAATAAAGCCCCAATTGTCTAATATGATGCTTATTACGGAAATTGGTAAATTAATTCAATTTGAAATTTGTAATTGTTATGAGGCCATAAATGACCCATAACGCCCCAACTCCAAATGTATGTTTCATGTTCGGAATATTACCTTTCATTTGGATTTATTTGAAGGTTGACTTCCGACGTGTATGCCTCGATTAGTTTTTTACCTATATAACACTGGACAAGAGCTACCCGAAACAATGAATATCAATGCAATTATGTTTAGACACTGGTTGGAAAAAAAAGGAACAAAACTGAATAAATTTAAACTTCTGCTTGGGGGCAACTGTCTTTAATAATGAATCGATTAATGCATTTATGAGTTATCTGGATCCAACGAGGTATGATTTTAAATGCTTGTTTTAGAAAACATATAATTACCGTTCCTGACCAGATGTTATTTCTGCCATTGCTGTAAAATATAAATTAAAACACATGTAATACTATCATTACTATGATAAACATTGCTAAACGAATATTTTCTTGTCCCTGTAATAATAATAATCGTATGCACGTTACAATCAAGAACTAAACGTTACCATATACAGTCATATACAATTAATCGCTTAAATATTCAGGCTACAGTTATTGATATTATTGTAACACATACCGTGTTCGGATTCTTCGATGCTGGCGAACGGTTTTGGAGACGTATTGGGGTTATTCATCCGTCGTTTCCTTGATAACAGATACGATTAAGCATAACCTATGAAACATTATATAGATATACGCTAGCATCGAATGTATATAAAACGACGTAACGGTGATAACATACCTAGTTTATATAATGATTATAGAATAACTACCGTATATGCGTTATATGGGAAGTTAGGCAGTTACAATGAAATTAATAATATAAGGTAAAAATAAGTTCTGCGCTATGTTCCACAATATTGTTATCAATGACCTATGAATTGAATAAATCAGATATATCTTGTTTACTCACATAAATGGAAGGTGTCCAAATCCTGCCAAAACAAATAGCATAAGACGGAACATTTAAAAGCTCAACACAGTGGGATACTTTTATGATAATATCGGATTATCAGAATGATTATCACAACAAACATATATCTTGCTTTATCATTACATCAGAAGAAATAACGTCATTGCAAAGACATAGTTAATTGTTGTGCCGATGTATACTTACGTGTCACAAACACACCAATCCCTAGGTTGATGAGCAGTATGATAACGGAGATACAGGTAAGAACAATGGAAGTAACGTACAATGGACAGGTGTCATCACAAACTGAAATAACACCATACAAAATACAATTCAAAGATCATACAAAATACATAAACTGGTATATCTGTTAATTGGATTATCATATATACATCGTGCATGCATCAACCATACTTGTTTTACTTACCATTTTAGAATATTAACAAAATGCTCCTATACAAGTTCTATGCATGTATAGTTAGCGTGCCATGGATCACTTCGTAAAGGTGACATTACAGTTATTGATGAGGGCTGTATAATAGGTATAATAATCATGTAGGGTGTTTTAAACTACTAAAGCTGTACCATTAAGTGTCTTGCTTTCTGGGAAGACGTGTATGCTTGTAACTAAGATCTAAGGGCTTTAGTTTAACTATTATTTTCAATTTGTATGCGTACATGTAATGTTTGTGTATTAAATTGGCAATACCATTATCCATATACCAGTATGTATCTGAGGACTCAGATCTCACGAGGGAATAGCGCCTTTGTAGATATTTCTGGGGTGTAGATTTATAATATACTGATACTATGTGCTGCAAATAGTACTCATCATTGCTGCTTTATTGGCTGATTTCCTAGTTTCAATAGTATGAAATGGAGCTAAAATGTTCGAAACTATTTTATGTTTCGATTCGTCTAATTGATCAGTTAACAGGAACCGATTAATACAATCCAGTGGGAGTTTGGCCACTGGAGAAATACATTCAAAATTCTGTCCGAATCACTTACGTCATAATCATTAAAATGATAATTAACTTTTGGGCGGCATTTCCTGTTTAGATAGAGCTGTGGGCACTGTTTCAGTATCTACTGGGTGGACAAAAAAATAAGATAAGTATGTATTGTTTATCTTGTATTTTTTATATATCATTATAAACTAAGGATGTATCACGTACAAACCCAGGTTGACGCTAGTTGCTTATTTAGTATTTTTTATGTTTTTGCCAACCCTTGTGAACGCGAGGTCTGTCCCGCTCCTTCGGGGAAGCCAACAGATAAACTGTATCGATGAAAACGATTGTACAAGACTTGTATAGGTACTTTAATTTTTGGTAATACTATCGGTTGCTAGCATTGCGATTACCTTCATATATGTATTAATTCCTGATATATATGTATACATATGAGTAATAATCGGGGGGTAATATCTCTGATTAACAACCCTCCGGAAATCGCAATAATCCCTTACAAGGGAGTTAATTGAGTATGGAATTATGTGATATGTGAGTAAGTTACGTATTGATGTCGATTGAAGTCTTGTATTTGAGTAGCAAGTGATCGTGCAATATATGACGCAGGGGCCAAATTACTATGTGAGTGAGCTAAACACAATTTCTTTTCCGGTATTTGAATACCAACAAGAAATGTTTGTTTATTATGTTTAGAACACATATTTGCTAAATAAGTGCTGGATTCACCTTGTTTAGAAGTGGTGAATTGCATTGTTGAATTTTCACTACTGCCCTTTTCATTTGTTGCGAACAGTAGCACTGTGTAGGTCGTAGCAGGAATCAAGTTCGAGATTTGTACGTGTGAAGTTTCTTCAGTGATATCTATAATGTCCCACGTGGTTGACGACTGCTGTAGTAACCAAACATGGAGCTGCTGGTCCTCTCGGCCTCGATTCAAACCCGACGTCCATGACACTACGGCCGAACTCGTTGTTATCTGGTCAACGGCCAGGTCAGTCGGTGTGTCTGGGACATCTTACGTAATAGCAACAAAGTGTAAAAACAATAAAGAAAAGGAAATGCATGCGTCATTATCCTGTTTAAGCAAGTTGAGAAGGCTTATATTGAAATAGAGAGTAAACACTTTGCATTTAGGAGACCTCTATTTTAAGGTGAAAATGCACACGAAACATGGTGTATTTAAGTATTTCCGTATCGGATATCACCAATACGTTAATGGCTATACGACGAAAGTAGGACAATCGATAAAAACAGCTATATTTTTCTATCATTGGATTTTCATGGAAAAATATAAATAACTACACTTACTGTAGTTCATTTGAGTTCATTTGAATTTAACGAACATGAAACCTCATTAACCATTTTATCAATTTGGAAAATCGTTAACGAGAGTGATAACCACTTACCTATAATTAAGATAGTAAAGTGAAATACAAAATGTGGGTATATCGGGTTGATGACAGTTAGACTATAGTTTCCCATCTGATGGATTTGGAATGTCGGGAAATACAAATTTACTTTGTATCCGGGACGAGATAGAATCTTGCCGTAGAAAATGTCGGACACCCTCTCTGTTGTAAATGTGATCGTAAGATTCTGTGTGGATGAGAGACGTTCTTGCTTACTGATGTACATGTCTGTTGGAGGAGGGTTGCTGATGAATATCAGTGACTTACGAAAAGGTTGGCCCTTGTTCGCAATATCAATCGATCCTCCCTCGAGTAGTTTTGGGCTTCCTAAACATAGAGACATTTTGTTTTTATTTTCTCACAATGTTATTTATTTGAGTATTATTGCATTCTTTAATGTATCATATTGTGTTATGATAATGTCCTATGTGAGTGTTACCTTTGACATCAAAGACAGCCGGTCCTGTCTGTATCAGCTGACCGTCCCTCCCCCTGATAGAGTTATGTACTTGACAGGTGTAAGTTCCACTGTCCTGATATGACACGCTGTCGAGTGTGAGGGTCTTGCCATGAGTCGTGACGTCACCAGTGAGGGTCCTGACGAGAGTTGTACCGTACATATGTGTCCAAACACCGTACGTGTAAACGTTTGGAACACCTGAGGCATTGCATGTCATCACCAAATGTGTATCGTGTTCCGTGGCGTTCTGCACTAACAACTCTACATCCGGGGCATCTGCAAACAATTATACATGTTTATGATCTGGATCCTATTCTGCAGAGAAGGTTTATATCTCATTTGTATGAACGTTTGTACATTGCTAAGCATTCACATGTGCATAGGTTTGCCCTCAGGTGTACAGTATGCCTAGAGGGCCAACGCAGATATACTGGCTTTCATACGCCTGTTGACGTTACATGCCGTGTGCTTCAAAGTTGACCTCAATTTACCAATCAGTTGTAGGCGAATCGTTATATTATTGTTGGGAACATATATAACATTGTGTAAGCGATAGTTAAAGGCACTTAGTAAAGTATGTAACAGTTACATGTAATTATTCGAAGCGACTAAATTGATACCGGTGAGGCTTATGGGAACATGGTATATTAGTCGGGATCAAAACAATAGTTTATCTTAGTTTTACTATAGCCATGGTTTCCCTGATATATCTCGCCGTCTGATTGGCAATCTAACAACACAGGTTTTGAAATAATCTGTTCGATTAGGACTTTAGTCGCTATCCGACAACCCATATGATGCTTATATATATTCTCATTTAGCAATTTTACAACAAGTTATGAATTTATTATACCTGTTTAACTTATCCTAGTATGAACATGTAATACCACCAGGACAATACTCACACTGTACCACAAGGTTGAGGTCGGACTGGGTATATAGCGACCCAAACTTCTGCGATGATGACGTGGCATTACATGTGTACCGCCCGGCCTTGTTCCTGTTGATAGATGGAAAGTCCAGGATGTCGTTGGTCGAGGAATCCCGAGGATACCAGGTAACAGTAGGGTTGGGGTTACCTACAGCTGTACAGGTACACCGGTAATTGTCTGTCTCGTTAACTGTTTCTGGACAGGCCGAGTGTGTTATAATGGGGGCGTCTGTAAGTAAAAATTACATATTTAACAAGACAAAGTAATCTGCTCGGCAGAAAATAATAATGACAGCAGTGATTTGAAACGATATTTGTTCGGAATTGGCAAGGCAAAGTATTGCAAGGTATTTCATAGTCTCCCATCGATAATGATATCTGTATTAACCCTATCTCAAGATATATCAGAATATAATTCACAGTGCCATACTTCCTGCTCTCTGTACTCCACTAGCCAAGACATAAGTTCATACCAAATCCAGACTAGATGGTATAGACTTAATGCTCCAGACAATTTCTGTTTGGAAGATAAGGTGAACGGTCAACTTGCATACCAAAGCTGCTTACTCCAGGTGAAGTATCATAGAAAATATGTCACAGACAAACCTTTTTCAAAAGTTGATGTCAAATCATAGGTGACCTACTTTTTGTACATGATACTCCTCTATCCAAATACTCCAGGTGAGATAGTATTGAAGAAATGTTCGGACACACTTTTGTAACGGATGGATTTCAGACGGACGCAAACCTTAACACCCTCCCCTTTCCGGAGAACCTGGTTGGGACTAACGAGCAAAGTGGTCCGCTAACATATGTTAAAGCTGTTGTTGAGATTTGGTGTAAAACAAACTTTGCCTAAGACATGCCTGTATGTATGTGATGCAAATTTCGATGAATGTAATTTGTATCTCTGAAAACGATGTGATGCAATTAAATTTTGTCTGTCACCACTAACATTTATCTCATAAATCTATATATAAGGAGAAAATATAATTGATACAGTTTGATAAGTAAACCTACATGTGTGAGACCTTCAAACCCCACTTATATTTTTTTTTATTAAAAAACATATAAATAAAATCAGAGGATACAATATTTTTTTTAAAAATAAGAAATCATTAATATGATGATGTATATTTTATAAAGTTATGCGTGCTTACTATAAAATAAATTAAGTACAATAGGAAAAATGCAATATTGACTAACACAAAATCTGTTTTTATCATTGAACATTTAAAGTTTGTCCAAGTGGGTAAGTCCTGTACGATAATGTTAGAACGAAAAAAAGACGGTGAGAATGAATTAAGAAGTTTTAATTGTAACAGTGGCACTTGCGAAAGTCTACAAAACGATACACAGCGATAAAACATAATAGGTTTGCAAATTTCTAATTTTTCTATTTTACGCGACACTCCGCCTTGCCAAGTTGTACCTTTGTGCCAAGTTTGAGATTGCTGCGTGAAATAGTGTGGAAGA
>JAUMHH010205397.1:0-13080 GCA_032359455.1 Chlamys rubida
CACTTTTTAGCATGCCATAAATATAACATAAACAGTTCTAACATTATTAATCATGTCATAAATACATCATAAATAGTTCTAGCAATACACATCATGTCATAGATACAACATAAATAGTTTTAACACTATTCAGCATGTCATAGATACAACATAAATAGTTTTAACACTATTCAGCATGTCATAGATACAACATAAATAGTTTTAACACTGTTCAGCATGCCATAAATACAACATAGAGGTACATGTAGTTCTAACACACCATGTCATTCATATATAGACACTTTAATAATGTGATTCGGTTTTTGACCTATTTGCACCTCCCCTACCACATATGGTCTGGATGAGTGTAAATAAAACAATCTTGCAGACGTTTTGGCATTAAACAATTTCAACAAAATAAAAGTGACTCACATATGAGGTTTTCAGAAAGTTACAATGTTCGAGGAACACTATATGTATTGCCTTTCAGTTTGATATATTACTGTCCGGAGACAGACGTACCTCAATGCTTTGTTTATTTCGTTTGATCCCTTTGTGATGTACACTGTGAAAAATTGGACATTTAAAAAACTGATTGTATAAGCTTCACACTGCCTGATGTGTATATGATAAATGTTTGTGTTGGCTGATACCTCGATATCGTCTACCGGTTTCCGACAGCTAACTTAAAAAAATGCCTGCATACAATCGTTGAGTGACATCGCTACTATTATTCCATCACCAAACAAGCTAATTGCAACGCTGGAATCAATGAGCAAAATGGACAAAAATGGCTGAGGAATATTTAAGACATGAGTAGAGCACTTTCAAATGCTATTTTACATGAACGAGTGATAGACACATATCTCCAAACCAGAGTAGAATAAGGTCCATAAATTATACAACAGTATGAGAATCCATAAAGGCTATGCGTTTACAAATTTTTCTATATGGTAACATCAACCGCACATTTACAAATAGGAGAGGATGGGTATGTTATTTATTATTTACAGATGATAAAAAATAAAAATGGAAGTACTGACGGGGAGCAAGGTGATCTGAGGCTCGTTACAGTATCTGCGAGTTCCTTTTTATCTCCTGGGGTTTTAACAGAGATGAAAGATAATTAGCAAAACGTGGTTAATTATTCATGAGGTACGCTAAGTATGGAGATAGATAACCTGTCGCGTGCTTGGCGCGTGTACCCCAAGAGACGGGTAATAACAATCGCTATCATAACAGATAGCTTTAGAAAACGGCGTAGGAAAACAAAGTCTTTTTCAGAGGTAGATACTTATCCTAAGTGTAGGATTTATCGCCGAGTGTATCAAAGTACGAGTGATCTCCGTAAACCCACTGATCGTAGTATAAGTAAACATAAGGGGGCGAGCGAGACATACGGCAACACCATCAGTCTACAGATTGCGGTTTTATATGCATACAGTTTCACTTAATATTCTTAAGGATAATGTTTCCAAGGTTTTCTATATTTTTCCATGAATTCAAAAAATTGTCAAGCATTAGATGACGCGCTCCATGTTATTTCATGCCGTATTTCCCAAATAAATTAGAGTTCTCCCAGGAAACAATAACTTACATATTTTGATTTTTGAGATAATTCTATGTTATTCCAAATAGGCTGGCTAGATATATACTGGGTACAACCTGTATTGAATTTAGATTTAAATAATTTACATCTTTTACTCAGATGGCGCAAAAATGTAAGCGATCCGAGTCAAATGGCGTCAAACAAAATAGGTAATTTACCCTATCCGATTCAACCATTTCAAACAGCTGAGAGGCTCAGACCTGAATCGAGGCTGAACTCCGGAAAATTAGGCAGGTGCATATCGAGGAATCCAGACTTGTCTGACCAAAACGAAAATGTTGACTATCGCGGGTTTGCATTATTTCTGCATAATTAAGTTCGCTTCATATGTCTATTTTGGCAAATATTCTGATACTTAATGCACATGTTAAAAAAGACGTAATGTTGCTAAAATATTAGTATTTATTTTCCACAAAACTTCAAAACTGTGCATTTTAACTCTGTTCATAAGTTGCGGAACAGTGTGTTCGTTTATCGCGGAATATTTCTGCCTCACCTGAACTGTTTCAACCTCGATAGGTGAAGGCAACACAAGATGAACACCGTCAGATAATACAAGAGAAAAACGACGTACCCTGTAAGACAATACCACATTAAATATAACAAACACTCGCAGAAAACAGAAATAATCAGACCCTGTTAGATGACACTAAGGAAAATTAGACAAACCTTGTAAGACAGCATCACAAGAATAAAATTAACCACATCAGACAGTACGATGCTAATAAGACAAATCCCGTCGGGCGGCATCACAGAAAGCTACCCCAACCATTTCTGATAGCACCACAAAAATAAAACAAACCCCGTCAGACAGCACCACAAAAATAAGATTAATCCCGTCAGATGGCACCACAGACAAAAGACCAAACCCGTCAGATGGCACCACACAAAAAAGACAAATCTGTCCGATGACACCGCAGAAAATATGATAAACCCTTTTAGACGACATTAATCTCGTCAATTGCATATTGACATACACTCTCAGCTCAGTATCTCTCTGGTAGTGTATCATAAAAGTAATCTGACCTGTCGACACAAAAATGACAGAACATGACACGTCCTTCACAAATAAAGTGCCTAGTATTCCTGATAGAAAGAGAATGGTCATTTCACTGTTCATGTGATTAGATAGCAGAGGATCTCACAACATGAAACAAAAGAAAGAGCGACAAAATATTCAAATTAACTTTAACTGATTAAACCACCACAACTTAACACAGTAACGGGTCATACTGTACTACACAATACAGTATAGTGGTATTTCCTTAAAATATAATGCTATCTAAGTTTGATTAAAATAAATAAGTGCTTGCGAAGAAAGCCGACGGCAGACATATTAATTTTTAAGGAAACATGCATGTAAAGTTTTTTTTGTGGCGTGTTGTGTGATTGCCTTAATAGTATAAACCGAAACTGCTGAATTGGTATCCATAATACAACACCGAATAACGCAATAAATGTGTTACTTAAATCCAACCATTTCACTCTAGATAATTTAGATAAAATATTTATTTGTCTTTTATAAATTTAATGAGATGTATTCTCTCATATCTAAACACTTAAGTGACCAGACATGCACGTTTGGATTGATAAAATATCATCAGCAAGTATAAAACACGCAAACAATGGGAGGTATAAGCAAACAAAATACATCGTAACACCACCAATAGCATATCATGTAAAATAGAAAATTGAGAAACAAAATGAAGAATAAATAGGTTTTTACAAATTAACAATTACTAATATGAAGTTTAAATGCTAGTGATAGATACATAGGATTAGTTGGCGTGCGTTACCAGTAATAAATATAAATGAAAACAATCGAGAGATAAAAAGCGAAAATCCAACATGAGAGGCTGTTGACGCGATGGCCTTTTATTTTGATAAAATAAAATTTCTATCAAACTAAGGGTATTTGTGAGACAGCGGGTTCAAGTGAATTATTTACATCCGAAGTGGTTTGTGATTCTACAAATAACAGTCGGCCTTACAGGATCATAAACCAAGGCGTCGTATCTTTCATGTTTCTGTCTAGATGACATGATATGTGCGATGATAAAATTGATCCGGATGTGTAACCATCGGAATTACAATGTCACACCTGAATGCTATATAAGCCTACCTGTAGAAACATACAGCTCATCACAAGTGAAACGCCGACAATAAAATCAACACCGATAACCATCACATAAGGTACTAATTCTGTACTGAATTATTCATGGATGTTCCTATTTTTATTGTTTAAAGATGTGAAGTACAAGTTCGAATCAATTATATTATCGCGTGGGCAGGCCGCATGTCGAGTAACCTGCCTTAAATGATTTAGACATTAAATATAAGAGCATCTATCTATCCCATGTAAGTGCTAATAGATCACGTTAGGTGTTACGTACGTAGTCACACACCACATGTTTCATCAAAATACACCTGTAATAACGATGTACACATGCTTTCTAGGCAACCGTCCATTTGTAAACATCGTAGACGTAGGGCTTTAATCTATGTTGGCATATTCCTGGCATTAGTTAATGCGATAATTTGGTGACATACATTATGTAATTTTCCCGACTAAAATTAAATGGCGGCAGGAATATGCCATCATATATATCAATTATTATCAGGGTGGTTTTTTCGCAAACGATGAAGGCTTTTCTTGGTTGCTTACTGATTTGTACGGCATCTGTTGCACGAATCAAGTAAACCTAATTTTCTAGAGAATTTTCCCCTTGTGTGTTGGAGTTAGGAAAAAATGGTGCCCTATTATACAGTCAGAGTGCAAATGGTTTTCCGGCAAGCTGTAATCTTGTTAGACAAAGACTATTACAAGGCATAGTACATCGTATACAGGCTTCAGTGAATTAGATGTAAATAGAACGTCATACACATTTAAACTGTCAGAAAAGAGCACGCTTACACTCGTTATCTATTATTTGACTATAGGCGATACATTTATTAATGATTTCTTCATTGAATATACGCAAGATCATTATATGATTAATTCAGTAATGCTAATATTTAATAAATGCATACCATTTTTATTTTAGCTAGAATGTTTAAAGCAAACCCAATGTTGGGGAAACTACGATTAATAAACTCGGAAAAAAGAAAAGCTAAAAATATACCGGGATTATTAGAACTGAAGTAGAAAATATGAAAAAACACTTTGCTAGAACTGTTAAAAAAAGAAAGAAAGATTGAGAAACCCTATTAGAAAAATTACAAACAATCCTGATTATTAGGTAAAATCTGTTATACTGATAAAACAAAACCTGTTTAAAAGCTGAAGTGTTATTAAGATGTATTTCATATTTCTTTTTCTCCTTGCAGTGCCTTTTTCCAGGGCCCGATGGGACACATGGGCATGGAATGTATACCTCAATTTCGCCAACCCGTTATGAACTGTAAGGCTCTTACGGACATTTCGAATCGTATATATCCCTCGACCTCGACTCAGCAGCGTCCGCCAGCCTTCTATTTTAACCAGGAGGACCTAGATTTCGTTCTGTTTGGGTATTACCCGGTCAACACATGTAACGGAACCCCAGCACATGCCCTCAGTGGCCTAAAAGTGGGAGAAATAAGTCACGGTAAGTAAACTTATTCACATCGCACCTGGTAGGGACAACACGTTATTGCAACGATCACTACATATATAAAGTTGACAGTACATACAATATATAATGCAATCAGGATTGATGTTTTCCGTTTTCCCAATAATTTGAAATCCCCCATTGTTATTGGCAAGGCCTGGTTAATAACTAGAACAGCAACTGGGAACATTTGACGTTACGCGCTGTTTCTCGCACAAAATCGAAGTATAAAAAAAGCTATATACCTTATTCGTTTGTTATTAAGTTTAAGACAATGAATACTATGTGGAATAAATACAATATTTAAAAAAATTAAGGGTCGATTAAAGAGTAATTGGACGTTTTAAATAATATTTAAAAAAAACTATTTCCCGAGCGCGTAGTCACGAAATCGTAACAATAGTGATCAGTCTATGTATTCATACACAACAAATATCAGTTGCAGTTATATTTTAATAAATGAACCTCCTCAAAGAACGGATATAGAAAAGTATAGAAAAGCCACTCCAAACGAAAGGTTAACCTAGATAGACCGGTAAGCATTGCTCACATTAATTCATAAAAATGTTGTTTCGAGGGTATTCTGGAGATGGTTTCCTGATTATTATTTTTTTTCTTTTTTTTTTCATATTCTTGCATTGATCATCTGACTGCTACGGTAGTACTTATTACATTGCTTAGTCGGCTTGATACAAATATTGTAGCTTTATTGTAAATGATCGACCTCCTTTACATCAAGAGTTTGATTCGTTGTAGAAAATTATATGTTTTACTATCCTTGACGGTACCTAACATGTAATGTTAGCTCTTAGGAGTTCTAATATGTAAGCTTTCTGTGAATAAATAAAGCGTTTTGAAATTGACTGGTTTCTGGTGTAACATTTTATACCAATGTTGCTTTTCCATTGGCGACAGTTAGCATTCTATTGGGATCGATCCATTGTACTTCCACAATGCTGATTGGTTGACCAACTAGTCGATCAAATAGCATGGTGAATTATTGTACAGCGAGTAAGGGGCAGCACACTGGTGACAATGTCATACACAATCAAAATGAACTAATCTCCATTCTTAACTAGTATGGTGTGGAGAGACGATCAGACTAGACTTTACCGTCACCGAATCATTTCAATGCGTTGACAATCACAGTGTACTAAACCCCATTTAAAAAAACTGATTTAAACGGAATTATTGATTGTTTGCCATCTTTACACTATAGTATTTTCCTAGCATCATTTGATCTGTTTCTGATTATTTCCTATATTTCGTAACAATAACAAAACAACATCATTTTATACAACAATACAACTGTTAAATATCATTATGAAATATTAAAATCGATGGGAAGATATGGATTATTTCTTGATTTCCCAAATGAATTAGCACAAAAAACATAACTGTTTTATGAGGAATTATATCTCTCCCGATCAATAACTTCAATAAAAACCTATTAAAGAAATCACAAGGTTTGGATTTTGTATACATATGGCCTAATGGTTTATTCACACAAGACGATAAGAAATCAACAGAAACCTCTCAATAACATTATTTATATCATTATTATAGAATGCAGCATCTTTTCATTATCAAATTTTTCAAACTCCTAGATTCTGGATAATTAATGTGCTGTCCTATCTAAAACAAAATATTATTAATATCTCGACAATGTCTTGACTAGTATACCCTTAGGCTAAACCTCCCCGACATAAAAGGCCTTGGTTTGCTATTGTGAGTGGTTGTAGGGACGGGTTCAGACAGTATGTGAGGTGCAGTGTATTTATAATGTATAAAATCCACATAGCTTTTGTTTAATGTTACCAGGTTGGATGATACCTAATATGATTATTTTTATGGCTAATAAAGATGTGCGTTTACCTGTTTCCCTGGTATACCCAGAGGATCATTAGAAGCTGTTAATCAGATAACACGTGACGCTTAAAACAGTTACTCATATCTTTACAATTTGTCGCCGGATTTTTATGAAATAGACTGTAAATTAATAGTTAACCATCCAGATCAGAAGACAAAGGTATATAGTCAGTGACCTAGATCTCACCTGCACCTAATGAGCCTATTACATTTGATAGAAGTTGACCCGGGATTGTGAACAATGGAAATGTGACAATGGCAATTTTCATGAGGAATATTATATTAGCATTAACCTATTACGTTTATTAAAGAGTGCACTTTGCATTGAGTTCTCGAATATTGAAGGACTTAACCATGGAAACCGAATTTCAACTTCGAAAGATAATCATACAAAACTACACGGTAGGACGATTTACAGATAACAAATTTCATACTCACCATCGAAAATCCATTGGTATTATGGTAGCTTGCAATGATCTTTTTAATCATGATGCTTCATATAAAGTTAAATGGTACTTGATACTTGGCAGTTTTTCTTTGAGTGTTTAATTTAGACATGTACAATGTCTTTTGCGTAGGCATTGAAAGAATACTATCCCAAAACAACGGTATGGCTTCCCCTTTTCCAGTCAGCACCTGGAAACTATCCCGCACTGATCCCCCGCCACATGACCTTCCTGAAGGTAAGACAAATACAAATGCTTGAAACCATAATCATAGCATACATGTATATGATAGAAAGATTTATTTCCAAAAGATTTGTTGAAAAGCAATAGCGATTAGAAAATTTGTGCTTTTATTTTTTTTATATACTTATTCATAAATTAATAGAAATATAAAGGGTTGAATTATTCTGTTTTTAGAACTGTGTATTTGTCCCACGACGTTTGCCGGTATCATCCACTACGGTGTATTCTCTCGACGCGATATTCTCGTGAAAGGCACGAGATTTGGACCATTCAAGGGCAAGGTCGTAAATACCAGTGAGATAAAATCGTTTGATGACAACAGCTATATGTGGGAGGTACTGATTATATTTCTATTTATATATTCTATTGTAATAAAAAAAATACAAACGTAAACAAACGGAAGAAAAACATATGTTATGAAATTGAGTTGATTTTCTATGTTGCAACAAATAATAATGAAAAAAATACAACTTTCTTTATTGCATCAGCTATTTCACTTGAACTCCTACGTTGGAATTATCCATTGATTATGATGGCGGACTGAGTTCAAGCCCGATTCTATTACACTTTTGGTGTGGGGGAACTTCCTTTTCTGACTGAGTTATTGTAATCATCATTAATTTTGAATTTCATTTTCAAAAATATTTTTATTTTCAGATCTTTAAAGGAGGAAAGCTGAGTCACTTTATAGACGGCCGAGGGGCTACTGGTAACTGGATGTCTTACGTCAACTGTGCCCGGCACTCGGCGGAGCAGAACGTGATTGTAGTGCAGGAGAATGACTGTATATATTATGAAGTGTACAAAGACATCCCGATGGGTTCCGAGATGTTAGTATGGTACAGTGACGTGTATATACAGTTTATGGGGATCCCAGTGACAATGAAGGAATCCATAGAGGTCCAGAACGCAGCGAATATGGAACAGGATGGTACGTGTATGCCTTCACGGAAACTATCATAAGAGTAGCGTAATCGCATTTCGATGATTGATTTAATTTAGCGATTATTTGGTTTTAAATGTTATAATTCTCAGACTTATATCATCCAGACTAACACTAAATGTATCGTTTCTTTTGTTTTGATAAATACAATTTTTATTTTTATTTTTTCTAACTACGTATACAATTTAACCTTACTGCACAAAACTAACCTGTATTGAATATACTAATTTTATATAGAGATAAATAGCATCAATTATATATTACTTCTATTTATTTCATTAGTTGTGAATGTGACTTCTATTTTTTCCATAAGTTATTTATATTACTTTCATCACTGTACTGTGGATACATGCATGTCTGATATAATTGTAATCTTTTTATATATTTATACTTTCACTGTTCTAAAATTCTTTCACGATTGTTGTAAAATACTTAAAGTGTAATTTATCGCTATCCTCTATGGTCTAAGTTGGTATGGTCGTTTTTTTCAGACCACAATTAAAAACTTATGACTGACGTTACATTATGGCATACTCGATATAACACCTGGTATAATATTGAATATAAGGTTTGCGCTATAAAACTAACTTAAAGACTAAGATAATAAGGATAATTTATAACGAAGGATACATATAAGACGAAGTTTGGAAGAACTGTTCAGTTCATATGATAGCAGGTATATTACATTCTATCGGTATATGTTATTCCGTCTTTTCGTATTGCAGAGTTATCTGCTCTTTTGAGCAGGTATTGATTGTTACGTCATTTGTTTGTGAGAGTAACGTCATCAATTTTTGAGAAAACGACGTAATTTTCTCACACAAACCAATGATGTAACAATCAATACCTGCTCACAAGAGAAGATAACTCTGCAATACGCAAAGACGGAATATGGGGCAAGGAAGTTATTCCAACAGTGAAGACCATATGATGTTGTCAAATTTTCGGAGCAATCCACTTCTTTATCGAGACACAGATACAAACAAATCAATTACATTACACAAAGACAAAAAAAGAAATATAATAGGATATAGCTAATATTTAAAAACAATAAGCCCCTCGGCTAGCATTAGCCGAAGGCACAATGACCGAATCGTTGAATATAACGATATATATATTTTTATAATATAACTGTAAAGGTTACAAAAATACTAATAGTATTTAACCGTATATATACTTCAGTTTTGTTAAAACGTATATCTTAACTGCAATGAAGAAATGTAAAAATGATTTATTTCCATATTGGATAAGCAAGGGAAACTCTGTGTCGCTTCGTGCTATAAAAGTTTTTTCTGTTTCATAAATGATTTTGCCGATTACTAATACAGTTTCAGTAAATTCTAGTAACAAAACAAACTTTCTAAATAAAACAATATTGAAAACATGCCTTGTCCTCAGTATTCACATATCGTTTTGTAGGGTTCTTTTGTTCTCATTACAGAGGATTTGGTCGTTAGACTTACCTTGTTTTCATAACTGATTTTTCGTTTTTTTCTCAATACGGTAATTTCTTTTCGAAGGCTATGTTGTTTTTCGTTCTGACATTTCGTTTCGTATGGCTGTTTTGTTTTCATTAATTAAATGTCGTTTTGTAGGGTGAACTTGTTTTCAGTACGGAACTTTCGTTTTGTAGGGTTAACTTGTTTTCAGTTCTGATATTTCATTTTGTACGGTTATCTTGTTGACAGTATTGAATTTTCGTTTTGAAGGGTTAACTTGTTGACAGTACTCAACATTCCTTTTGTAGGGGTACCTTGTTGTCAGTACTGAACTTCATTTTATTGAGGTACTTTGTTTTCAGTACTGAATTTTGGTTTTGTAGGGTTACCTTGTTGTCAGTACTGAACTTTGGTTTCGTAGGGCTACCTTGTTGTCAGAGCTGAACTTCATTTTGTAGGGTTACCTTGTTTTCAGTACTGACGTTTCGTTTTGTAGGGTTACCTTGTTTTCAGTACTGAGTTTTCGTTTTGTAGGATTAACTTGTTGACAGTACTGAATTTTCGTTTTGAAGGGTTACCTTGTTTTCAGTTTTCACATTTGGTTTTGTAGGGTCACCTTCTTTTCAGTACTGGCATGTCGTTTTGTAGAGTTACCTTGCTCTTAGTACTGAACATTTCTTGTTGCAAGTTTTATTTGTTCTTGTACTAATATTTCAGTGTTAAGGTTATTTTGTATGCAGTACTAACTAAGCGATGTGTTAAGTTATCTTGTTCACAATACTAGTACCTCGTTTGTTGATGTATAAGCAGGCAACGCCCATGTAAATCTTGTTCGAATTTTGAACAACCAATTGGAACGTTGCCTTATTGTTTACGAGCCTCTAAATTTCGAGTACATTCATGTAAATAAATCATGGGGTTTCTTTGTATAACATCTGTATATATTTCACGCTTACAGTGCTTGCATCAACTTTAATATCACATAGAAAACCAAAGCAGGTTAGGATAAAAAAATAATGCACGAGATTTACGCACGTCAGGCCCATAATCCCTACTCTAGCACTCGAAAGCATGACAGCATACTTGGGGTCGTTAGAGTATGTATGCATGTATATTCGGGAGTATAAAACAAATTGAAATGCATCGCGTTAACAGTTGTAGACACGCTGACATGTTTGTTAGGCGGATATCGACGCACTGGCGTCAATTTGTCAGTGTTAGTGTGGAAACTAGGGTCTGTGGAGACATGGCACCAGGCTTTAGGCATCACGTGAAGATTTCGTAAAAACAACTTTTAGCCCTGCTATTTCAAAGTTTTTGAGCCGAGATGCGTTAGATTTAAGGAGATTTTATAGCTATTTTGACAAGCAGGTGATACTAAATTTACACTTTAAACGCATTGAAATGGTGTATAGCAACAGGGATGGTGACATTTAGTAGCTTAGTCTTCACGTTAGGGCCATGTCACGTGTCTCGAGGAGGTTAATGCTGACTTTGAGCTGTATTAGGTGCAAGGTGTTGTAAATCAGAGCTCCTGTTGCCTGATTGTTATAGCAATTACTCCGCATCACCATGTCCTACTGCACGCTGCCATCTTAATATCATGCCGGTAATCCTCCATTTACCGCACCCATTACGCGCGCATTCCAAGCGCAGGGGAGGTCCAGATCACAGTCGTCTTACGATAGTGTTTGTTTTACGATCATCCGCGGTTCCATAAACCCCCTTCCTGATTTAGTGCCCCCAACACTCAATCTCCTTCCAATTAGAGACGTAGAGAGATGCTTAATGAATAGATTTGTTTGCTGGTCGCATTTATGAT
This sequence comes from Chlamys rubida, assembly GCA_032359455.1. NCBI lineage: Eukaryota > Metazoa > Mollusca > Bivalvia > Pectinida > Pectinidae > Chlamys > Chlamys rubida. Next base: position 11,941 of record JAUMHH010205397.1, read on the forward strand.
GAAGAACGTAAGCGTACTTAGCGAGGGCTTATCTCAGCATAAACCGGAATTACAGTCTGCGTTTCCGTGACGCTTGAAGGAAAAGAATACACATCGGTGATAAAACAGAAAAAAATCAGATTTAACTCTCCCTATTATAGCCGGGCCTTAAAACTCACTACAAACCCCAATCCCCACAGGACCGGCCAGTTTTTATCTCTGGTAAGAAGTAGGGTTTTATTCCCAGTGTTTTCTTGGCCAGGTCTGAACTGGCTTTGTCAAGACGCTGGCTCCATTAAAGCATTGGGTAATAAAACGCCACCGCCTTTGACAATGACAGTCATACATTTTCTTTATGTAGCATTGTCATGTTTGCTTAAACGTTAGGGTTCCCGTCCTTCTGTATAAACCTGCTTTCTGATATGATAGGAAAGAAAAATAAATATTCAAAGTACACACCCTACAGCAGTTGGTGCATAATGCAATTTTAATAGACACGTGACTGCTGGAAGTTTAATTAATGTCAATTTTCATTACTAATTCAATTTGAATGTAAAATGACAAAATCAGAAATTAAATCAAATTTACTCCTGATCAGAAATGCGAGATCTTGCGAATTAGAATAAACCTAAGTTCTTACTGATATAATCAGTAACAGTTATATTAAACCTGCTATATTGATCTCGTGGAATATTTTCTTGAATAAACTCACTCTACATAGTATAAATCATCATTAATCGTCATTTCCATTTATATATCGCTTTTCTTCTTGAATTCTCAGACCATCTCATTTGTTCCTTTTAGCTGCGGAGGGATATCAGTGTGAACGTTGTGGGAAGGTGTTTGCATACAAGTATTATAGAGACAAGCATTTAAAGTACACGAAATGCGTCGACCAGGGCAACCGGAAGTACCCCTGTCATCTGTGTACAAGGTAGGTAACCAGAAATATCTCTGTCATTTGTGTTCAAGGTAGGTAACCGGAAGTACCCCTGCCATCTGTGCTCGAGGTAGGTAACCAGAAATATCTCTGTCATTTGTGTTCAAGGTAGGTAACCGGAAGTACCCCTGCCATCTGTGCTCGAGGTAGGTAACCAGAAATATCTCTGTCATTTGTGTTCAAGGTAGGTAACCGGAAGTACCCCTGCCATCTGTGCTCGA
>JAUMHH010205408.1:0-13080 GCA_032359455.1 Chlamys rubida
CTTAAGGATTAACCTTTTATTTTGTTTTGTTTATGAGATAATAAATCCAATGGAGCACGAGGTAAATTGCGTAAACGAACAATGCTGTTACCCAATGCTGTTATACAAGCTTAAATGAACTCAAATCAAAATATCACCGGACAACTGGGCAGTCCATGTCAAAACAACACTTTCATATAAGTGGCCACAACATAATTGATAACAGTTTACTCCTACAAAGGTACATACACATTTGATTTGCTTTCGAGTGAAGTCACTGGCGGACGACGACGCTCGGAATCAGTGTTTTCAAACGGTTTACCTGTATTTTGTTTAAACCCTTAAATGATGACACTCAAAATACTTAGCACGACACATAGGGTTCGGGTGCACAGCGAAATTTACCCCCCGCGAATATGTCCTGAATACGAAACCGCGAAACCTTGACCCCGCGAATTTCAAGCGTTATACAGTAGTAACGACGTCCCCGTTTGGAACTTTAATCTGACATAATATGTATATTATGTTATACATGGTGAAGTTGTTATTATTTTGATTTAATCGGTGTATTTATGTGATAACTCATCAAAAGGACAACTCATTTGTAGAGTAAACCGTTTGAAAATAGAAATTCTAAAGCTCCTGTGTCTGTGAAGATATATCGGATAACTTAAAATTACTAGAAATTGACTTTGAATACCGCAGTACTCGTGGTCAGGATTTAATACATAGTATTAGCCCCTGAATTTGCTTTTCTAGGCCCGGCTGTTTTGTATTATTAATATGTTTTCATCCTTGTTTACTTTAGATGCGGTTTACACAACGAGTGTCAGTTTGGCCAGTAGGGTTAATCGGAGGTTTAAAACATGAATCGCCTATTGTCAAAAATGGAAAGGTCAGTATCCTAACTTCGTAGTTTGCAATGTTATTTCTGCTACCGAACGAAATCAACTGATTGTATCGTCACTTTCAGGAAGAAAGAAATTCCTTATTCAATAAATATTCGACCGTTCCAAATAAGGTATGAGTGAACTTTTCACGAGAATGAGCAAATGGTTAAAAAGCATATTAGGTTGATACATATATGTTTCAACATAATACATTTACAACAACTTTATAGATAATATCACTCTCACGTGACTAGAAAACTGAATCGCGCTTAGCTGATCAGGAAATATGACGAGACAGCTAATAGATGAATATGTTTGTTTACTCGATAGCGTGATTGTTTTATGTAAGGAATATTGATACTTAAAATTAAATTTACCATAAACTGTTTAAGTTAAAAGGTAAATATGTTAATTGATGCAAATGAAATTTTGAAGGAATATTTACATATGTTGTTGTTAATGTAATATCAATATATAATAATTTCGGAAACCCGTCTGAACGACTTTATGTTCAGTTCTGTAGAGCCTCGATAAAATAATTTAAGGCTCGTTTTATATATCTTATATGCAGGAAAAAGTTAAGCTCTTTTGAGATCTGTTTATGTATGAAATAGTGTACATTGTTTCTTACTCTTTTCAATTTTTAGGTGAAGGGCTGGCGCACAGGTTTTATGCCTTCGCGCAGATTTGCGATTGATATGGCAGGATTTGCTGTGAATGTAAATCGTATGTTCAATCGCACAAAGGCGCACTTTTCGTACCCCATGATATCAGGAACATTGGAGACCTCATTTCTTACAGCTCTTGGGACAAAAATTGAGGATTTAGAACCAAGAGCGGATGGATGTACCAAGGTATCTATGAATACATGCCTTTTGTGGCTAAAGCTTCGTGTTTTGACCGTTGGAAAGGTAACTCCAAGCCGATGTACAGAGAATACCATATGATTGCCACAGCTATCCTGCATCCGCCTAAGACGGAGTATTGTACAGAACGAACAAAGCATATCCTATGTATCATGTATTTGATAAAAAGGTTTTTTGAAGGGGGATGACAATTCCGATACAATAAAGGGTATATCGATACAATAAAGGGCTCACATCTCTAGGTATTAGAGTTAAACTAATATTAAAGGTTACTATAAAAGGCTACCTAATGCGTGTTAATGTTGATACAGTCTTGCAATTTGGTCTTATTTCAATCAATCAAATCCGCCATTCTATCGACATCGCTCGTCAACATATGAAATCAGCATTAGATTTACGAACACTTTTTCAAGTCCCCTTCACAATGAGCTTGACAGGATTAAGCAGATCTAGATTACTACATCGCAAACGTGGTAGAATGTACAATAATCAAGAGAAATGAAGCACCTATTTAATAATTATGTTTGTAGATTCAGAAAGGCAACCAAACTAACAATAGACACTACTATTGTATGATGCCTTTATTGACTAAAACTACAGTACTGATATAAAGTATACAAGAAGTAAAATTACTTTTCTGGCCTGTAAAACAAAATTAACATAGATTGTCGTTGTGATATCATTGATGCTCATTCAATGCGGTTCGGTTGTAAATGTATGTGAACTATGTGTGTCGTCGTTTTGTCCTTCAGGTGCTGGTATGGCATACAAGAACTGCACAAACTCAGATAAATCAAGCCGAATACGGATGGCTGAAGCAATATGAACAAGAACAATTTGCTGATGTAGAAGTTTGAAAAAAGTTGTGTGGCCTTATGTCTAATGTGATTAAATATAATCCGATTATGTACGTGAAGTGGGAACAGCATTTCAGGTTGGAGATTGTGTTACTTTATTATTTGTGTAATATATATAGCCATTCGGCCAGTCACCTTGACTCGATTTTCTCATTGAGCAAAGGAAAGTCTCTCATTAGCATTAAACACCCTTAATACCTCTCAGATTTGATGTATGCGTATGAAAATTGACGTACAAATGTAACAAGACATGACTCGATGAAAGACGACAGAGTTAATTAATTATTGTTGCATTGAGGATTCGCAGTCATGCCATATATTTGTTGATGCAGGTGTCTTTAAAATACCCCTCCATTTTATTACATTAACAAAAGTCAAATATGTTAGACCTTGTTAACAAATATTGAAATATGCCAATAAGCAATGAAAAGGGCGTTGCTCAGGAAACAATGAATTAAGGCTTCAACCTCCTTGTCTCCCTAAGTCAGTTTTTAAATATCGACGGCAATTTCCGGAATATTTGACCCTTACGGGTTCCAAAAGTGTAGTGGATTGGTACTTTTCTACTTAACTGTTTATCAAGGTATGATTTTATAGCAGAAACAGACGGATTTGATCTAACATCAGATGGTAGTTTATTCCATTGATCTATAGTAGAGGGTAAAAACGATTGTTTATAAAAAGCAGTTTTGCACAATATTGGAGTGACACATGTATGGTCTGAGTTCCTTGTATCATATCTATGTCCCTCCGAAACTGTGTGAGGAACAAGATTATACAAATATTGAGGCGTATATTGGTAAAACATTTTATGAAATTGAAGAATTTTTCGATTTTGTCTACGATCAAATAATCTCGTCCATCTTGCTTCATTGAACAATTTGTCAATACTTGTTAGTTTTGTTGCGCCAGTTACTATCCGAGCAGCTTCAATATTGAGATTTTCAAGTTTTTTTCCAGTTCTTTCGGAATTTTTCCCCATACTATATCACCATATTCAAGAAGTTAAAGAGAAATACCCTATATAGTTTGCAAAGTTTGTCTATCCAATTGGAATTTCGAAGATCTCATTATATTGATTTTAAATGAGGCTTTAACAATGATATAATTAACTTGCTCTAGCCAACGACCATCTCCTGTATATAGGAAAATACCAAATGTATGCTACGTGAGACGACACCATGCCCAGTCCGTTTTACAATTATTTATAATCACCCTTTGTTTCCTGTTAATGATAAAATCTTTGAACCATTTCAAAACTACCAGATATGCCAAATTTGGAAAGTTTTAAGAGGAGACCTCGATGCCAGACTCGGTCGAAGGCTTTACTTACGTCACAGAAAACAACTCGAATTTCTTTGCCTGAATCTAAGGCATTAAGTTATAAGTGAAATACAGGTACAGAAAATACAGGTATACTGTAAACAGCTATTTTTTCAATTATTCTTCCGTAGTGAAAACCAGTCATTCTAGGTTATTTTTAACGTTTGATATGAAAGTAATTTTTCTAAGTTATATAACAAATTATCGGTAACATGAAAATAAAACAATGATTTCTCAACGTTAAAGCGTAAAAACAACGTTATGGAATGTTATAAAAATGTCTATGATAAATATTTTGATGTTGAAAAAACGTTAAAATATTTCAAACATTACATTGACGTGAAATTAACGTCAAAATAATGTAAAAAGTCAACGGTTTTATAACAATAACTCAATATTGAAAACATCAAACGCTATTTTTTTTAATCCGAATCAACTGTTTATATAAAGGGGGACAACTCGAACGACAATGGCTTTTAGAAAAAACGGAGATTTGGAAATTTTAAAGGTAGTCACATGAAAAGAACAGTTAATCCAAAACGAACAGCTGTTATTTTGTCACGTGTGCTATTAGTTAAGTCTTTGACATTATACGGCTATGAACGCGATTGGATCAGTGTCATAGTAGACACTTCTCCTCGGTCACTTTTATTATATAAATAAGAATGTAAATTTACCGATTGAACGTTTTTAACATCCGGTCGAGTATGGAAAGAAATCGTTTACATCTATATTTTACACAAAGCCCTAGAATGACTATAACATTGAACAGAATGAAGATTAAACCTAAGTATGAACTATACTCGATGACAACCATAAGGCTGCGCGTCAATTAAAATGGGCATATCAATACAATTGTACATGTGCTATTTAATCTCGTAAGATTTACTTACAAAAACGTTATCAGTTGTGTAGTTATGTTACTATACCTTAGTGTATGCAGCAAAGGTTTACCTAAACAACCACATATACACACATAGGACACAACGTTATCAATTGTGTAGTTATGTTAATATACCTTAGTGTATGCAGCAAAGGTTTACCTAAACAATCACATATACACACATAGGACTTGTTTTAAAGAAAATAAAACTAATCTATCCGACTCAGTGAGCCACAACGACATCCAACATATTTAATGTCACGGTAACGGGATGTATAGTGTCAGAGAAATCTTAAAATTCATTACAACACTCAACAAAGACAAAACCATCACCTTCTAAGTTCAATTTGCATGTAGAATTAAACAACGATTTATATGTAAACCCACGGGATTTGTTTATCGACATCGTAGCAACGATAAATACTTGAGATGGTACAGCTGACATAACGCGCTACCAGGATATAACATAACACGGTGCCGATGTCAAGGGTTGTGTGAATTCACTCAGTATTTATTTATTGTCAAGCAAAGGACACATTATTAATGTGTTTGCACCACACCATCGCTATGTTATCTTTTCGTCACATCGCTGTACATGTAAACAAATACAAAAAGAGACCAGTCTGACTTGAAACGTTGCGACACGTTTAATACGTACATTGTTTGTGTAAAAAGTAAAAAATTGATATCACATATTTCAAAACTGATGAATCTTAATGAAGATAGTCGTTATATATTTGGTATAAAAGGTTAATATTTTACGAGTTTGTCTCTGAGCTAGTGTCTCTCTGTATTTCTGAGTATAGGGCTAGGATATGGGGTAAACCCGATCAATGTACAACCGTGAATATTAAGTAAATGGTTTGTTATGAGTCTATGAAAGACATTTAAAATTGTACTGATTAATGGTAAGTCTATAATAACTGGATTCGTGTGTCACCTTAAATATGCCTCCGCATTCAAGATACTGATGCTCTAAACTATTTACGATGTCCGTCTGTCCTTCCGTCTGTCTGTCCTCTGTCTAGCTGTCCGTAAACATTTGTATTTTCAGAGATTAACTCAGAATCCAAGAGACTCATTATTTTTTTTATATTTTACATGGTTGGTTATACACTGTGACGTGTAGATGTCCAAAAAGATTAAAAACGTTTCTAAGACTATAAGATCAAAGTCAAGGTCACTGTTACTAAAACACGTCAAAATGGGGAGAGGAGAAATCCTCGAAAGTTCAGGGCTACGCTCTCCCTTGAATATATCATGACAAAATCGAAGGCACAGTGTAAGCTATTCGATTGACTGACCGCTAGGCTAACTTAACCGCTACACAGCCGGGCGATTCTTTTGATGTACATCAAAAGAGCAAACAGATCGAGTTTTCGATTTTCCCATGACATATTCAGGGGGAACAAGGAAGGTAAGACAACGTAAGCCCTGGAGTTTGAAGACGGGGGCAAGGTATGCGGTCGGGCACTTGGCGGCCGAGGCCCTTGCTGGCCTGTTTTTGATGAGCTTTTAAAAAGCCAGTTATTTGGGAATAAAGCCCCAAACAGTAAAATCAAATAACTGAATGTTTACAGACCCTAACGTTGTTTTTACCATCCTTTTGCTGATTTTGTCATAATCCGTAGCTTTGCCACTTGGCAGCGGTTTCATAACATCAACGATTTCTTAATTTGTAAAAGCCATTCCTCTAGGTAAGAATGCTGGATATTGATACAAAGCAGTAATTCCGTATATGAGATGTCTTCCTATCATGTAATTTAATTAGATGAACTTTGATATCTTTAATAAAAGTATTCTGTCTGTCCACCCAACTCTTACAACCAAAGTGAAGTATAAAATAGACTCTGGTGGTAGCTACAGTGTCTGTGCTGGGCATTGTTATATATGAACAGAAGGTCAAAAACGCTTACCATGATCTAGTTAAGTACGTAACACTTTGCCATCCCAATCGATACTCAAATACAAAATTTGGCATTTGTAAATGACAGAGTAAATGAGATATGACCCGGACTGGCCTACCATATTTATCAAGTATTATTCATTAGGCGTTAACTATGTCCCGGACTGGCCTACCATAATTATCAAGCATTTGTCATTGGCCGTTAACTATGTCCGGGACTGGCCTACGGTATTGATCAAGTATTAGTCATCGGGCGTTAACTATGTCCCGGACTGGCCTACCATATTTATCAAGAATTAGTCATTTGGCGTTAATTATTTTCCGGACTGGCCTACCATATTTATCAAGCATTAGTCATTTGGCGTTAATTATTTTCCGTACTGGCCTACTGTATTTATCAAGTATTAGTTATTGGGCGTTAACTATTTCCCAGACTGGCCTACCATATTTATCAAGCATTAGTCATTGGGCGTTAACTAGTTCCCGGACTAGCCTACTGTATTTATTAAGTATTAGTCACTGGGCGTTAACTATGTCCCGGGCTGGCCTACCGTATTTATTTAAGCAATAAACTGCATAGATGTGGCAGACCAACTGGTATTAAAGTTAAAGCTCCGTCCACTTATAGCAGGCCTCCGTGACTACAATAACACCGAGAGAATCATGGCTGAGGTGAAAGCACTTAAAGATACAGGTTTCGGTATAGGAAGAGATTATCCCAGAGAAATTCAGACAGCTAGAAAGGAACTATTGGAGGATCTAAGGATGGCAAAAAGGAGTAAGAATGAAGCGAAGATTGTATTTCCAGCTAAGTTGATTGTGAACGGCAAGGTGGTGAGGGATTCGCTACCTGAGTAGAGTAGAGTAAGTACAGCGACGGGCAGCAAGTGATTGGTCGGATAAACGGCCGAGTGGACCAATGGCGGCAACAGGGGGCGGAGCATCGGATAGTGATTAGGAGTGCGATGGGTGCACGTGCGCACACGTGGGTAATAACGTTGATATCAAACTTGTGTATTTAAACTCACAGGGTTTAGTTACTAAGCGAAGTAACAAGCTCAACAGTTATTTCTTTGAAAACCTTTTCCTTGTAAATGACATTCTTTTGTTTACTGAGACGTGGTCGTCTACATTACGGTAGATGGATGTTACAGATTTTACATGTTTTCCTTTACATAGAACAGAATATGTAAAAAATACTAAACGAGACTCTGGTGGATTAATTATTTATGTAAGAGACACAATATCTCAGGGAGTTAAAGTGGTTAACAAGGATTCTGACGACATCATTATTCTTAAATTATCAAAAGATTACTTCGGTTTTGAAAATGATGTTTTCCTATGTTTGTGTTATATACTGCCAGTTAACTCCAGCAGAATGTCATTCACAAATGTTGATACACTTGATCGCTTGTATGACTTACATTTAAATATTATAAATACAAACGCCGACACTTGTGATTTTATAGTTGTTGGTGATATGAACGCCAGAACGGGTGAGAGTGTGGATTATGTAGAGGGGGACAATAGTGATTACATTCCAGTTGATGACGACTACGCTGTAGATAATGTTGTACCTCGTCGTTCATTAGACTTAGCTCGAGTGAATGAAAATGGTCATAAACTTATAGAATTCTGTAAAATATCAGGTCTGAGAATTGTAAATGGCAGGATTGGTAAGGATGCTGGTATCGGCAATTTCACTTGTATGAACGAGCGTGGGAAAAGTTTTATTGAGTATGTGTTGACGTCACCAGGTTTGTTCCCTTTGTTTTCTCATTTCGAGGTCGGTTTGCCAAACATATACACTGATCATAGGACAATTTCGTTTTCGTTATCTACGTATATAACACATGTGAACCCTCTTCGGTCTACCGCTATACAATCAAAATATTAGATGTCAGTCATCTACATTCAAAATTTACGTAATGATGAATGTCAGTCACTATAACTCCAATGGCTGCATTAATAGATAATGCTGACGAAGAAATGGGCAATTTAAATAAGGCTGTAGGGAAATTTAACGAAGCCCTGTGTTAAAATGATGAAATATTGGTTAAAAATTGTTCATAAAAAGAAGAACGTTTTAGTCCATTCAGTCTATGGTGAGCTTTATACACGAGCGGAAACGTCACGTGTTATAAATTGGGCAAAGTTAGTGAAACATTTATTATGTACTTATGGTTTCGGATATGTATGGATTGAACAAGGAGTTAGAGATGAAAAAATATTTTTAGAATTATTTCAGACCAGAGTGAGGGATATTTTACACAGGATTGGCATAGTGCTCTTGTTGACTCGCCAAGAGCAAGATGGTAAATGAGTTTAGTTATAAGAAATATCTTGATATAGTAAACGTAAAAATATTTCGAAAATCTGTAACAGCGCTTCGCATATCTTCCCATAGATTAAATAAAGAAGCAGGGAGATGGCATAGACCTAACCCAATACCTGCAGAAATGCGATATTGTAGTGTGTGTACTAAAATTAAAGATGAATATCATTTTGTTATGGAATGCCCGTTATACTCTGAAATTAGATCACACTTTTTGAAAAAGAAATATTACTGTAGACCAAATATGGACAAATTTCACAACATAAGGATAGTTAAAACTTGTTCATATCTTGAGAAATAGATGTGTCGATGATTTTGTATTTTTTTGCTTGCTTTACATTTTACTCGCAACTTGTAAATGGACTTAAAGTCACTGAATGTTTTTAAACCATACGTCAATGTAAGGGGGGATCACTATGGATAGTAAGAACTAATTACAAGCCACCTTGTATATACATGTATATATATAAGAAACAGACGAAAATAAAATTCTGGTAGATTTTTTAGTTCTGATCTTCAAAGCATACGAGATCAATTACGTGAAACAGAAAATAACATATTTATATTGTAGTTTTAAATTTCAATTTAAAGATAATTTTATCATCACGATTCATTCGCTCAAATAGATAAATAAAATCTGAAATGTCTATCTTCTATTTCATTCATAGAAAACTTCAATTAGAACGATGACCTTTCATAATGGCAGGACATTATTACAATGTAAGTCCCCCAAACGAAGTGGCGGACTTATTGGTTTTACTCCGTTTCTTATTCTTCTTCTTATTCTTCTTGTTCCGTCGTAAAAGTTTCCGACATATTTCTCAAAAACGATTGGATGGTACTCAATGAAACTTAACACAAGTGTTTATCATAGTGAGGGGGTGTGCAATTGACCTTTTATTTTCCGATCGGTCAACCAAGATAGACGCCATGGCCTCTGATTGGTCGAAATTAAATATTGCTCGATTTTGCTCATATTTGATATGTAGGTGTATTTTGGCACTGCGAACATAACTGCGGGGGATTGGGGGACTTTTGCAATGGTCCCCATTACAATTAGAACTTGTTTGTATTTTTTTTTTACATTTTTTACATTTTATGTGTTTAATATGGCCATATTTTAATCATATTCTTAGGGTTGATTATGAATTATAGCTAGATTTGAATAACAAGGGAACTTTTAAAATAACCATTGAAAATATAAACATGAAAATTAATGACTGTCATTCAATGTTTTTCTTAAATCGATTCAGAGTGTAAGAATTAACTTAGGAATGTATCATGTTATTAAAATGTTTTTGGATTTCTACATTTTTTTGTGTGTACATTTTCCAAAAAAGTCATTGACAGCGTCATCAGTTTTAATTTGTCACACGTTTTATGCGTTTAGGATGATGGCGCAGTGTATTCGGTTAACCATTGAAATGTATTAATTTGGGAGAAGAAAAAAATCAGTCTCATGAATTATGCAAAAAGAGAAATGTAAACACTTTTTATCAAAGTTTTGAAATTTAGCGCCAGGCAAAGCCTCGTACTTTACGAAGAAGTTATTACTAGCTTTGAGATCCCTCTGACTTCAACACACAGGAGTGATACACTCTATAAATCATGCACGCATATGGTATACGCATAGATTTCGGGAAAAATATGTCTGCAATAATGCCGGACAATAATGTTGACTCTCTGGTCGTTTCAGAATGATGCTTAAAATGTAACGTCAAAGTGCGAGTTTTAGGGCATCAGCCAGTGTGATGTCATTCCAAGCAAAAATATATCAAAGTGAAATATGAAAAGTATGATTACCGTGCGTGAGATTCATCGAATCTGAGTGACCGATATTAAACCAACTGAAAACCCCATATCTATTGTTAGGGTTAATATTATTGGGGGTGCATACCCACTTTCATTCACAACTAGAGAATCCTCAATTATTTACAAACTTTTTCAAAATAAAATGGGAATAACGAGAAAGTAGCTCTAAAAGAAACATTTATTATGTTAAATTCCATTATCACATCCGATACTTATTTCGTTATTTTTGTTTACAGGTAAAATGGATTCACCAAGAACCCTTTTTTTCTCGAGTTGACGACTGTGCATCGGGTTGTGGACTCGGGTTTCAGTTTTAGAACTGATTTCAACACGATGCCGGATGTAAGATGGTTGAAAGAAACGTTCCGAAGAAAAAACTAAATTATATCATCTGAAGTGGAATTACATCAAATATTTGTTCAAGAGTGTCAATGATCTGTTCTAAAGTTCTCTATATGAAGTAACTAGAACTTTTGATTTCTGTTCATGGAATTCCAAAATCTATGTTTGCAGCTAACGTTTCGGTTTGACATTAAGGGGGAACATTTACGATCATGGAAAAACGACCCATAAAATATGAGAAAAAAAACAAAAACATTTTGTCATCTAGAAGTCATCGGAACGTGGGAGAAAGACGGAATAAAGTGAGGGAGAATGTGAGAATTGTTATTCTGAACTAATATTCTGACGATTAGAAATCAACTGGAAAACATCACCGGGGAAATTAAGGACAAAACGTATGCAGTCATTATCATTTTCGTCACACTGGAACCATAATAACAGTCTACTTTCGGACGTTTGGTTTTTGTATTATCAATGCACTGTTATTATAATATGGATAAGTTTACCACGCATGCAGAAAGATCAGGAAAACAATGGTATTTTTAACAAAAGAATGAAAAATAAAAATATCGTCAGTTGTTGATTTTTTGTGATCTTTACTTTTGACAAAGTTATTTGTATGATGTCAAATATCAATTAAAAAAAATACCATCAATACCGATAAATATTAAGGTGGTCCCTGCAACAAACAGAATGTACACACGAAATATATAAACGCGATCGTTTGCAGACAGAGAGTCGGAGGCGCCCTGTTGGGGCTAACCAGCATGAATGCACACATACATGTTTACTGTATCCATGGAAATATACAAGTCTCTCAGCTTTATACATGGACCCTGGTGTCACGGGACTAGAATACCTGCGATCCTGAATGCTGCCACTTTGACCGGTTTAGCAAATATGTAGATATTGATGATCAGTTTGTCCTTTTGTGACTTTTATATTGACATTTGACTTATGATTGGTATGTTATCCTGATTGATATTGGTAATCACTTTGAATTATGACTACTGCTGACCTACATATATTGACATGCTATCCTTCAATTTGTTGTGTAAATCAAAAAATTGTAACATTTATCAAAATTGTTGGTCTGATTCACCTATGACCTGAGCTTAACAAGTGTTGCCCTAGTAGGTGCGCGGCATTGGCTTATTTTTTTATCAAGTGTGGATGTTTGCCATTATTTTTTTGTTAGAGTTATGCTATTTTGATCGATATTATTTAGTTTTAAATCTATATGATATACTTTGCGACAAAATTCATTATCATCAACATCATATCAACATCATCATCATCATCATCATCAAAAATCTATCATGACAATATGCTAAAATTATAATTTACTTGCAAAAGGACAGTTTTCCCCTTCCCGAATCTATTTCACAGTACAGCGGATGATGAAAAGACGATATATTTCTACAATACCCCGTTAGAGTGTAAATATATAATCCGTAATTACAAATTGTTATTTCGACAGATTACTGAGGTTTATAGCACCAGAGACTTAACTATTTATCACTACCCCTTCGACTGCGACTGGGTAACACCATAGGCTACAGACAGCAATTATTAATCTATATTTAATGGAGTATCGTTAACAAACAGCCCCCCTTGCTTTATGAATGAAACTAAAGTATTAACGTTTTATCATTGAAATATCTCACGTGCATTAAGTATGATGAATGTCTTATTACAGGAATGTATTTATATTCTTATAACGGGATAAACGTTAACTTACAGAAGAAAAACGGAATTTCCATAGTTTGTGATATGGTATATCTTTTGTCGTGAACTCATCACAGACTAAAACACGTCATTGATCATTTAACCCATTCACAGAACACAGAGCCGCGCATTAGCGTTTACAACATAGCAGCGTTGACG